>CABFWO010000877.1:80742-94552 GCA_902155825.1 Timema genevievae
CCCCCCAATCTCCGCTATATCCCAGATAAAAATCATCTGATATTATGGAATAAGAAGCTGAATGATGGCCTTAAATCAAACTCCAAATTACTTCTAGAGGCATTCAATTTTCAAATTTAGCTTCAGGAGGCATCCAAATGTTTTAAATAAATCGGGCGAGGAGTATTCAAAATAGCTTCTAGAGGTATCCAATTTTCAAAAATTTGCTGAAGAAGGGCCACTTAAAATAACTTTTACTAGCATCCAAGTTTTAAAAAATTTCTGGGGAAACTACTCCAAATAACTTTAAGGCCATCATTCAAAAATAATATAATTTTCAAAAATTAGGGAGGAGGACCACTACAAATAGCTTTTAAGGACAACCAAAACATTTATCGAGGGATAGGGAGATAGGGTAGGGGGAGGGTGGAAAGCAGATCCCTAAAAAACATTTTTTTGCTCACCCCCTCTTCCCCTTACACAAATAAGGTTCCACCGTCACTGAGGAGCCACATCAGTAAACACTAACCTTTTTACTTTGTGTGGCCTGCAATGAACAGTGAAAGTAGTGATGAAAGTGATGATGTATTTATTAACTGTTCCTCCATTGCGACCACTAGAAACCACGTGAGGTATACCTATTGTTTGGATTGTGGACGTGATACAGCGAGCTCCCCCTTCACCACGACCTGCTGGACATGTTTTCACCCTGAGCCTAGTCTGGTGGCTTGGGTTGGTTTGATACGTCAGTCTCGCCATATACCAATATTTAAAAACAACATATACATACGTTCTTAGAGCTAGGTTAAAAGAATATCCCTGACAGATTTTGTTAAAATTGGTCCACGCATTTGGTAGTAATCGCGGAACAGATAGACACACGGACGAAACAATCGAGCTAAAACTAAGATCGGTAAGTAATAACGAGCCTGATGAGTGGGTCACTAGTGTTAACAGTGTGCTAGTATGAGTAGTGTACCTCTTCTTTTGTAGCGGCTGAACGCCAGCAGTCAGCAGTCCCTTGTAATGCTCCGAGCGTATGAAGCGGGGGTAGCAGTCCTTCTTCAGCAGTAGGGCATACACGTGTTCCGCCGCAGAGTCGAACGTGAAGCGCGACGGCGTCCTCAGCTCCTGATGAACTCTCTCCATCGTCTTCCCATCGATGTTGATCTCACAGGGGGCTCCTGGTGCGAGGAACTCACTGGAACACCGCATCAACATCGCATCAACATCGAAGGAAGGGACATTAAAGATGAAAATAATCCAGCTCTGACCTCATTGAATGACAAATGATTTGTAAATGTTAGACTGGACAAAATAAAGTGTAGCAAAACGCTACGATGTTTGAAAGTTTGAGAAACGTGGAAAATAAAAATGTATCGAAGAATTCGTTTGCACACCATAAACAAACAAATGAAGTACTAAATAACCATGTTGACGTCACTCGCAACATTATTGGCTGACAGGAACATCACTTTACGTGAAAGTTCTTTTAGGACAACTCTGAACGTTAAGTTAACTGCATCGTGATGCCTTCCATTAAAGAACACTAGAAGAACTGTTACGTTAAGTTGATCGTGATTTCAACTGTAATATATTAATTAAGACAAACTCTTTCAACCATTGAATTATCACTAAATTTCAGGAATTCTCTGATTTAGTTTTATTATTTCTGCTATTATTTAATTTTGTCAGTATGTTCTAGAAGAAGACAGAACTGTATCACCTTGGAAGATTCTCTCTTCCGACACTTTACACACAAATAGCCCAAATGAAAATCCTGAATTATATTTCCTTTAGAATTATAACTCCGATGGTTCAACCATGATGCAGACCATAAGCTAGAGTTATGGTGTAAGTAGTCACGGTAATGCTTCTATCCACTAGTCAAACTTAAAGCAAAGCTGTATGGTTTGAGCTAAAAGCCGTGTGATACCACTCTCGAATTAGTTAGTTAGTAACAAACTGATCTTTCAACACTTTTGCCCGTGATAAATTATGAATGTTTGTTGACTACGTACTCGAATATATCCTTGACCTTGCGCTGGATGTGAGACTGTGCACTCCGCCGGAGATCGTTGACAGCCAACCAGAAGCGAATGTTCTCGTGACTGTACTCCTTTCTCAGGTATGCTGTGAACTCCTGCAGACCTGTATATAAAACACATTGCAACACCTTTTGTACCATTTGAAAATTGATCAAAAGCTTTCCTCAATATCCCAACATTCCTTCAAGCCTATTTTAGTTGTTACCTTAACTATATATTTTACACAAATAAAACATGTTTTAAAAATAAAGTTAAGATGGATTCAAACAGTTGTAGCCTTAGTTTACCCTATGAGGTTCCGTGGTAAAGTTGACCCTGTAAGCTTACCTTGCATTATTCCACTATGGTGTAGATATTATAAGAGAGGGTCATAGTGTAATACGTCAAGGTAGGACCGCTATCTTTCAAGGTAAACGGAGTTTATGTGTTGGTTGTTGCATTGGGAGACGAAGTTGGTCTAAATTCCGAAATTTTCTAAAATTAGCCTTGTTTTTCTAACTGCAATTAATTATTTAGAAGAATGGATTAAGTAAGATAACATACTGGATGTGCGAGTATATCTCCACTTTGCTATTGCCCCTCTGTCTCCTCTCACTTCCCACTGAAGCCCTTCACACCTCTGGACTGTGTGCATTTCTGACTGATTTCACCCTTATTTCGCAATCCCTCCTTTTACCTCCACCAGATCGTAATCTGTCCACCAATTCATCAGGATCATCCTAATAAGAGTAATAGCTTCCTCTTCCCTGCTCTGCCTCAAAGATTGAGGTACCTTCTCCTCGAGATGATACTCATGGACGAGTGGTTAGATTACACCTTTATACTTTGGCCAAGACGGCGACTTGAATCGTGCGTAACACTCATTTCTGTGCGTTGTCTTTGAGCACGGACTTGTGGATTTTAAGGACATCACATAGTAGTGCGAGGTAAATTTCCTAAAGAGTAATTTAAGTGGTCCTCACATGTATTAAATTATTATATTATAGTGATCTCGGCCCGCGATGGGCGCCAATTATAATGACACGGGATTTATATTGTGATATTTCCCTGTGATTGAGCACCAATTATTACGATATCGAATTTTATTGATGATTACGGTGCGTACATGCCTTACTGCGCACTTGCACGCGGTTATGTGATCTGATTATTTGTGATTTTTATTCTTATAAAATTAATAAGATTTTTAATGTTGCACACGATTTATTTAGATGATTACACCTTCGGTACTGAAGATTTGATACTAAATGATACAGTTTTTGTTAATTTACGTAATGTTTTTCTGTGATATTACAATGTTCTGTATGTAGATTTATGTTATTGGCACTGTTATATTACCGAGTTCTGTATTTATTTTACCGGCACTGTGATATTACTCTCGATTTATGTTACTACTACTGTTATATTACAGAGTTCTCTAGATTTATGTTACAGGCACTGTAATGTGATATTACTCTATTATATTACCGAGCTCTGTAGATTTATTTTACTGGCACTGTGTGTATTCATACGCACAAACTGCTTTATTATGACCTACCCCTTGCCTCTTGGACCCCTTGTCTCCAGTGTTAAAACTAACTAATAGGAGAACTCCTGGCAACCTGATGTTGTGAAGGCTGGCTTCCTATTGGGTAAAGGAGCCAGCATTTCACATGATCTTCTAATACAACGGAGTTGGTTAAAAAAAATAAGTTTTTAAAACGTAGGGTATTGAAATTACTTCTGAAAGCGCGTGATTCTCCATGGATGAAGTATTAAAAGGAAACCTTACATACAGTTCTTTAAAGAAAAATACACTTCATCCATGACTTTTTTATTATATGAGAGGTGTCCAAAACAGTATCACTACCATATTAATGATAAAACTCATGCCATCACCTTCATCGAACAAGATCTTTGCTTCTCCTGCTACAGAAATATTTCCATCATAGCAAAACCCCAAAGTAATATCGGTTCGATTGAGAGGCATGCAAAGATAAGAATTAAGTGTATGTTTGTTATAAAGCCTTAAAACTGAAAGCTAATTATGTTTCTTCTTGATGCTGACTTAACTTCTTTTCTAACTTCCACCGGAGTTTCAGGATAAAGTTGTCATCTGCGACATCTTGTCTGGAGGTTCCGTGATCGGCCTGAAGGATTTTCATGCTGCTGCATCTGATTGGGGTGACATGCATCGCGTGATGATATTTCTCGATTTATTCATACCCTTGGAAACCCTTACAGTGTTCCCCTCGTGCATTAAAAATATGCTTAGCCAAATGCCAACTGAATGCCGAATGAACATCTTGTGCCCAGCATTTTATTTCTACAGGTGTTAAACCTGTTTTAACATTTGATGTGAAGGTATTCGCAATGCCCCCTCGCCATCATGAATGATATTGAATCACCTCTGAATGGAAGATGGCTCAATACAGGAGAGAAGCTTTTCAAATTCATCCTGATGAAGACGATGCTGCCAGTCGATTTTAACGTGTAGTCCAACCTGCCCATCAGTGCGAGTTTAAAATGGATCAAATATATTATCCTGGACATGTGCTTCAAGTAATTTTTTTTAAATATCCTGGAAGCCTGTCAGTACGCGTACCATTTGTAAGCAAAACATACAAAGGTGCAACAACATTACGCAAGGACAATCCACATGCATCGTAAAACTGACCGGTATCGATGATCGTGACTTTGAATATTCCTCTCTCTAACACGCCGTGCAACATCTTCCCCAGTGTAGGTAGAACCATGTAACGTTTCCACCTTCACGACCAAGTCTCTTTAAGAGGCAGCCATTACCTCTTTATCCAATGACAACAATATAAAGTGTGAACTGTGTTTTTCTTTGCATTGTAAAAGCCATTTTCTGTTCGTTCCTTTTAGAATGTTTCTATCCACCTTTCCTGTATCTTCTTCCAAATATAATACGTATATATTATATATAATTGTATTGGTTGGTCGTTTTAAAAAATATTTTATTGTTTTGCGAATGAAGTATGAGACAATCATTTAATGGAAAGTAAAATGAGTCACGATTTATTTAATTTCAGATGTTTCTTTAAACTATTGGGTTTTTTCGCGTTAGTTGATTTAATATGGTTCTAAGATTGTTTCCTTAATGTTCAACATTTCTGTTCTATATTTGTTTTTTATTTGGGGTGTTTAGCAGGCAAGCTTTAAACCGACTGATCATGTTAGACAGCGGCTTTCAAAATAACTCAACTATAGAACAGACACAACCCGAATCCCATGGCCACTAGCCTAATTCGTCAATGCGAACGGGCAAGTCTCAATTTCATCAATGATAACAAAAAATTGATAATGCTCGGAATCAAACCCGGGACCGATAGCGTGGTAGGTAGCCACACTACCAATTTAGTTAAGGATTGGGACTTAGACGCAGTTTGTTCATAATTTATGTGTTTGAACAATTTTATTTTTGGGAGCATTTCCTTAGATTGAATAAATTGTATTTTTTTTAATCAAAGCGTTTGTGTTTTGAGTGGCAAGTAAGTGAAAAGTGTCATCAGCTGTATGTACCTACCTGTGGGATCAGAAACAAGTTCTTCCATGGACAGCGCCCATCGCTTTACCCTTTTCTCTGTCGGGACATCAACTCTAAAAAGAAAAGAAAACTTCAATTGTATTAATTTTGTTAGTTACTAAACACCACCAGTTAAACACAGCCACAAGTTAAATCGATACTTAAAAATTGATATTAGTAATAATATTGAGACTCACAGAGGACTGTTGAGCTGCCAGTAAATGGGGTCCTCACTGATCCAAGGGCTTGAAGGTTGCAATCCAGTGAGGAAAGGATCGTACTCGATGTAAGTTTCACAGTGCTCTAAAAGGTTATCCAGGGCTTGAGAAACCTTCACCCTTGTCCGTACCAGGCAGCTGCGCAAGAAGTCCACCTGTTGTAACAAACAAGTGGTATCAACTAGCATTCACAATGTGTTCAGAGTTTGAAACAATCAAGGTAGGTATTTGGTTGAACAGGAACAGGAGTTGGGCTGAGAAAAGTACAGAGTGTAGAATATCTTGGAAGCATGATTGAGTGGAAAGGTGGAAGTAGAGAGCATCTAATGGGAAGGGGACAGTAGGGAGAGTTGTTCTATATGTGTGTATGAGACCTGCCATGGAGAAGGTAAATGCCCTTGAAGTGTAAGGAAGTGCTGTACTTTGTACTAATTGTCACACATGCAACAGAAACATGAACATTGAATGGAAGAAAAACTAGAAAAGTGGAGGCCATGGGAATGAAGTTTGTGAGGAGCATGTTAGCTGTCACGAGGAGAAACAATATTAGGAATGAAGTTATCTGGGAAAGAGTAGGAGTACAGGGAGAACATGAGATTAGTAGAGGAAGCAAGACCGAGATGGTATGGACATATTATGAGGATGTTGGAGTACATGAGATAGTAGAGGAAGCAAGGCTGAGATGGTATGGACATGTTATAAGGATGTTGGAGTACATGAGATAGTAGAGGAAGCAAGACCGAGATGGTATGGTCATGTATTGAGGATATTGGAGTACATGAGATAGTAGAGGAAGCAAGGCTGAGATGGTATAGTCATGTAATGAGGGTGGAAAAGGAGAGAAAACCAAACAGAATGATGGCGATTAAATATTTATGTATGAAAAATAGCACAAGGGACACCAAGAAAAGATGGGAGGGGCGTATATCAGAAAGTGTGCAAATGAGAGGAGAATAATGTTATAAGGATAGAGGACGATGACGACACTTTACTAAACTGACCTGGCCACAGGATGGATATAGTTGTTGTTGTTGATGATGATGATGATGATGATGATGATGATGATGATGATGATGATGAACAAGGGTTTTTAGTCAAAAGAGAAGTGTATTTAGGGACTGTGGGGTGGGATAACTGTAATGAGGTATTAAGTAATTTGTAATAAGACGTTAAAACTAATAAGGAGATAAGATAATATAAACAGCACGTTGTAGTAGTGTGGCGAGCTGAGAGAGAGAGAGAGAGAGAGTGTGTGTGTTTACTCATTATAAAGAGCTTCGTGGCCGATGAGAATGAAAACTGGGTACGGTACTGTGGTGTGGAGCCTGTTTCAGGGTCAGAGTTAACTGCAGACAACAAGGAGACGTTGGGACTGACAATGGAGAACTGACACAGACATGTTATTATGGCAGAGAAGTGATGGTGGGATTGATAAAACCGAGCGTTATTAATCAATAAATTATGTTGTTAGGAACATCGGGGAATTAATGTCAAATATATAACTAAAAGGTGGTATTGGTGTTGAAGAAAGTTGAAGGGGTTCTTATAAGGGTCCTTTTGGTCCGAAATATAACTAAAAATACTTAAAATTCAAGATCATGTCCAAGCAAGTTTGTTTTCTCGAGTTAGTAAAGATATAAATAGGTTCTAGAGCAACATGCAATCTATTACTAATATACTTCTCTCTTGAATCATTTAGGAATACAATTTAGCTAATTCATATTATTTATGTGTGGCTCTAACGATATTTATTTAGTTTCTTCCCCAAAAGGGACAATACTAGCCTTTCGTTTTCCTCTCCTGTTGATCTAAAAGTGCACCTCACCTCTCTATTCAAGTCTTCCAAGGACCTCTTCTTGCAGCGAGCCCCCCTGGACCTGTTAGGCACTGGCGCCGGTTCTATATAGTTGAGGTAGCCGGGGGGTGGGCGATAGACACGCCAATAGGCACGTTCTTGGCTGTCACTCACTATCTTATCCCCTTTCTTGCGTTCCTTGGCTAGTCGCACCTGTAAACATCGCTACAGTTATACAATCCACACGATGTCTGTTTGTCTGTCCTTCCAGGGCTATTTCCGGTACATTAGAGAGATGACATCTGGTACGGACGATATGGAGCATGCCATCTTCATTTTAAAAATGTATCCAAAACTTGGAAATCCAAGATAGCGAACGCAACATAAAAAAATTAGTATTATTTCAAACATCCCGATAGCCTGTCAGAGTTATGAACACACTCCCCGCTATCTCCTTTTAGGAAAAATATAAATATATATAATACAACATGGAACAAGTTTGCTTGAAATCCAAAATGGCGCCTGTCAAGAACAGACCTAGCCCCTAGTTATAAAATAAATATGTTCAATAGGTTTTATGAGCAAAAGTAGGAACTACTTGGATGTAAAACTATAGCTAATGGGATTATTCTAGATGAAACCATTTGCGTGAATTAACTAATTTGTGCAACATTCTTTTAAAACTAAGCCAAATTAGAAATAATAATAATATTCTTACCTGCTCCTCTGCTTGCATGGTTATAAAGTCCCATTTGTTCTGCAAGTTCTTTTTAAGGCTGTTTAGAGCTTCCTGTAATAACAAATAAACTAATTAGTTAATTACTATAAATATAATTTAAAATATTAAGTACATTTATTGATATCATCATTCATTTTAAAACATTCTTTGTTGGATCAAAGCATAAAAAAGTCAGCAAGAAGTGTCTCACGTGTTAAGCTTGGAAAAAACCGTAGGTTCCATTAAAATTATTCTAATATTCACTTTTAACGTGTGCTGGTACATCCGGGGGTATTATAACATCCCTATATAATAAAAGAGCATGCATGACTCGGTGTATGGACTTGTTGAAGTGAAGGGAGTATGCAAGGATAAGGAAGTGGAGAAAGTTGGTGAGGATGGGTTAAGCTATAAGTTAGTCAGTTGGTCATTCGTTCCATGAGGGCCACGTTATTTTTCCTTCCAATTTAGTCGGGGGAAATTAGATTAATGTCCTTTGTACTTGACCTGAGCCTCGCGTTCAGTGAGGGAATGCAATAAACTAATTCCATTGTTGACACTCTAGCGCAGCCTTTGGCATCTCTTCAGGAAAAACAGAAGGGAGATCAATATAA
The DNA here is from genome assembly GCA_902155825.1 of Timema genevievae. Lineage (NCBI taxonomy): Eukaryota > Metazoa > Arthropoda > Insecta > Phasmatodea > Timematidae > Timema > Timema genevievae. Next base: position 89,641 of record CABFWO010000877.1, read on the forward strand.
ATGAACTGTTCCAGGGCATACCTGGGGCTCGGGGGTCGGAACACGCCCTCCCCCAATATTTATCCTTTAAGGGAAAATACCCTTCAATATAGAATACATTTTGAATGATTTATTTAAATGGTTTTATTTGTAATATTTCGGTTACTTCACACATAGATTGAATAGGTACCCTTATTACATATATTGACCTTGCTAAAGTTGTGTGGAAAGTAGCGCTGCAAGAGCAAGCTCATATTAAAAGGTGGGAATATCTTTAGTTATAGCTCTATTTCATACTTGAGAACCAATATGTCTCAAATACGATAAATCTCGTGACTGTGTCACACAAGATAACAGTTCATGATATTAATTATACAAGTTTGTATGCTTAGATAATGAAAGAATAAAGAAATTGTTTGATGATGTGACCATTTTATCAGAAAAACCTATTGAACATAAAAAAAATATTAGCCTAGAAACAATCTAGTTCAAAAGTTCACTCTAATAAAAAAGATGAGCATATTAATTTTGATCAAACTTTTAAAATTAATCTGTTCACTTGCAATTATTTCTTCCACTCTCTTAGTTAACTCACCAGTTCATATTCCTCCAGGCCATGACGCTGTTTGTTGCGGAGTGTTCGCTTGGATAGATAGATAGCATAGTCTACATTGTCAGGGTGACGGTGCTGCCATGGCCAATAGTAGGGAGTCTGGAAACAGCGTCAAAAATACCTTTCAAAGATATCTTTCTGGGAATGATATATATGAGGTCTTAATCGCTAACCTAACATGACAAAGTGCTTTCAGGGTATTGTGTTTTAATAATATTCTGAGACTTTAATTAAACTTAATCTAACAAAATACTGGTAGCCAGTGGTGGTGGAACCGGAGAGGTCAGGGGGCACTACCCCCTCGGAAAAAATTTTCCCTCCCCTTCTGGAACATCGATATATTTTGTTCTACAACATTTGATAGGGACATCAATGGTTTTCACTCTAAGTAAATGTCCACCCTGTTAAGGTTGGTACTGACCTGGAAGCGATAGAGTGAGCTGTCGTCCTTGACGAGAAGGTTCTTGGAGTCGCTGACAGGAAAGAAGTAGCCATACTGACACAACTGATTAGCGATATGGAGCGCCTCAACTGGAATCACAACTCTATATATTCACATGCATGTTCAGGTCCATGCAGGATTTATAAGTTAAGGTGTGTTATAGACTTGTCTTCAGATGTTTCAAACTTAGGTGTGTGAACAACAAACATTTTTTATATATAATTTTGTTGTATATATTACCTACTGCAAATTGACTAAAAAAGCTATTATTTGCTTAAAATATAAAACTACGCCGTTGGCTTATTCCAAAAAACACATCACTATTTTTGTACAAGCTACAAATAAATAAAAAACAAACAAATAATTAGTGTCAGCCCTAGATGGCAGCACCATGTAGTGTGCATGTATCCTCAACACGTCCTCCTAAGACACAGCATGAGACTCTGAACATGATTCTGATGTTGAATAAACTAGTACTAAAGTGCACACTTCATTGATAAACGTTTATGTACAGATACCGACTCTCTCTCTCTCTCTTTACCCAATGGCTTCGTTAATACGTCAACCAGCTGCTTTTGTCCATCAATGTAATCCAAAGCGATACAAACAATCAGATAGCACTCACGCACGAAATGGTGTCGCACCTCAATGTGATTCGATCACTTGTAGAACTCAGGAATGTTTTTGTAAGTTTCACGGCACTTGCTTTGTCCATACGCAGTATTGGCATTTCGTCACTTTTTGCACCGAGTTCACCAAGTATACGTTTCGACCACAGTAATTCTTTAGTGCCTTCACTGGTAGCGACAAACTCAACTTCCATTGTTGACAATACTACCGACTGTTGCAATTGACTTGAACACGCCACTGCACCACCTGCGTAGATCAACAGAACGCTCTCTGTTGACCACCGTGACTTGATGTCGCCCGCAAAGTCTGCGTCGTTGAATGCTTCAAGCCTTACCAACTGTAAGCACATAGCGCACCATCTCGTAGCGCACTACCAGAATGAAAGTCTCATTGTAATAAATTACCTACTTTTGAGCATACTCTTTAGCAACAAGTCGAGCTCGGAACCTTTGAACTGACCCACCAGTATTCAGCTTCGTGCGGAGCACCCAGTGATCGTTGATGATCTTCGCACCTTTCAGAAGTTTCAGCAGCTCTTACGTGAATTTTTCCACCAGGGCATTCAATTCTTGTTTGAGGGCCAGTCATATTTTTGCGTAGAATTCATAACTTCGTTGTATGATGCTGAATCTTCACAGTCGTCAACTGCAGTGTGCGCTGCATACAGCACGTAGTCTCCCAACGTCATTCACGTCGGCTACTTGGCTGTACATTTTGATCGTTGGATTTTCTTTGGCAACTCTTCCTCGGTTGCCAACTCAAAACCGTTTTCAGACTCCAACGATTCTGGCTTCACTTCGTCCTCCTGTTGTGTGGCTGCTTCTTAAGCGACGGTGCTTTTCACGATCGTTTCAGTAGAAGAATGTGTGCGAATACGTTTCGGCTTTAAGTAAACGTCATGTGAGCACACAATCTTATCAAGCAATGGCACGTGAGCCTGTTACGCGTCTTTGTCATTTAGGTAGCCAACCATTAGACCAAAAACATTCTTGACAAATTTCTTCTGAAAAAGGTTTGGAATGTGTGCCTAACACTCTGTATTGAACACACTCAGGTGAGTCACGTTTTTAATCATGTATTTAACTATTTCATAATTCAATTGGTGATTTACTAGTAACTGATTTTTTACTGGTGCGATACACTGTACTTTCACACACTTGTGTTCACATTAACCTAGGAAAAACGGTCACTGGGAGCATTGACCATGCGAGGTCTACAATCGTACGATTTTCACGTCCATCTGCACCGTTTTGTTCAGGCGAGGTTGTTATACATCCCTTCGGCTTCGGGGGTAGCTGGTTGATGTCACGACGACGGTGACGTCGTGTTCAGACACTTGTGGGTAGGGGTAGGAAAAAGGTCCGCGAGAGTGTTCCGGCAACGTTAGTCGCGGTGGAACAGAAGGATGTTCCGGCAACGTTAGTCACGGTGGAACGGAAGGATGTTCCGGCAACGTTAGTCACGGTGGAACGGAAGGAAGTTCCGGCAACGTTAGTCGCGGTGGAACGGAAAGATGTTCCGGCAACGTTAGTCGCGGTGGAACAGAAGGATGTTCCGGCAACGTTAGTCGCGGTGGAACAGAAGGATGTTCCGGCAACGTTAGTCACGGTGGAACGGAAGGAAGTTCTGGCAACTTGAGTCACGGTGGGAGGTAGGGTGAGGGTGGAGAGAAAGAGAGGGGGGGTTAAACAAATTGCTCTTTCGTAACATAAGACAATTTAATTAGCTCTTTCGTATGGGTGGCGCACCCGGGTGGGTCACCACTGACTGGCCAAGGCTGACTGGCCTGCCTGACCGAGGAATCACCGTATAAAATACCCTCCACTGCTGCCTGGCCTTGTCCAATGGGAGAAACAGGGGCTTCCCATTGGTGCGTGCAAACTTGAGAGGCAGTGCCCATCACGCGAGCCAATAGAGACAGGAGTTCTCTTTGGCGCTGAGTACAGAGGTGAACTCGTCACGGACGGCTCAGAGAACATGGACAGTGGAGCGGTCCAGGCAGTAGAGAGGGTGGGTGGCGCGGCCCGTGCAAGTGCGGAGGAAAGAGACAAGGGGGCGACTGAACAGTGAGGCACAACAAGGTGTGTACGGCACTAGCAACACCAATACGATGTCACGATTACTGAGAATACAGCCAAATTCCACCGCCCTTCAGCTTAGTTAGAAACTCTTGGTCGATAACTCTCGATACCAACACATAATCGATTACATTGCGAAAACTACCCTATTGATTTACGTGCATAATTATAACATAACTTGGATTAAAATATAATAATGGTTTAGTAGTGCTGCAAACACTAACGTACCAGATTCTTCAATGTTGAGACGCTCCATTAGCCATTCAATTAGATCATAGCCTGAAACAAATATGTAGTCATATGGATCACCAGATATTACACATTAAAATAAAGTCTGATTTTCATAGGAAGGCCATTATTTGAAAAGTGTAAACTCGTGTTTTTATTCCGTTTAAATAGTTGTGTAAAGATAACATATACAATAATCCATAAGGAAGTATTATTGGAGGCTTCTTATTACTTTTAAATCAAATAAGATATATTTAAACTGCCAAATAGACCTAATTGTTGTGACTTTTAATCAAGGTTAGTGGTCGAAAATGGGCTTTCTATAATAATAAGAGTGTTTACGTTTTGTAAATATTTATTTTTAGTGACATATCTTATATTGAAAGAAACAAGTTTATAAAAAGGTGTAAAAATAAATTGAATTTAAAAATATGACTTTCATTATTTATTGATCGAACGTGATGGACGCGTCACCATTAACATTCACAGACAAAAACACTACCGGTACCTCCTTCTAGAAGCAGCCATATCGGCTCAGTATCAAGCAATTAAATAGTCAAACTCTGCAATCAGGGCAACCCTAACGGGTGTGCAAACTGCACGCCTCCACAGGGCCCCGCTTTCTTGGGTGACAGAGGGACAAAACAAGTTGCGGTGGGAAATGTTTACTTGCGCGCTCGTACGGTTGATTCCCTGTCTAGCAAATATAGTCAGAGTGGGAAAACTAATAAAAACGTAATCATGTGGTTTGATTTATTGAACGAGTGAAACGAGGTCTCCGTTTTAACTCCATTGTCTGTCTGTCTGTGGTGGAAATGTCTCACGATAACTTTTGAAAGTATCAACTGATTGAATTAAAACTTTGTATAACTGTTCTTTGTACCTTTATACAGATCATTTCGTTGGGGAGAAATCAACCCAAGTCCGTAGCCGGGGGGGGGG
>CABFWO010000877.1:101011-130637 GCA_902155825.1 Timema genevievae
GGGGGGGGGGGGGGGGGAATACGTCTCGTCACTAGCTCGGCACTAACATTGTGATTATGTTAATATCCGCTTTTATTTCCCAGCGCGTATTAGTACCTGTTCGGGCTTTAAGTGTACATCAATCAAGCTCGGTGATCGCATGGTCTAAGGCATCACTCTCGCAATATACTGGACTACCGGTGACAGGAATATCGGATCCGGGCTTACTAAGGGTGTTTTTTCCTAAGTGGTTTTCCACCCTCCTCCCACGAAAATGCGGATAGATTACCTCTAAAATGTTTCCTTCCTCACCCTTACCATATTAGAGTAAGTATCATAAATACGTATAACCTAAACGCCGTGACACGCTGGTGGAATATTGATGAGGAAGGTGGAATTTCAGAGGGAATATACTAGAATTTGTGTGGAAGGAGATATTGCTAAACCATTTATGAAAAGCCACCCTCAGTACACCCTATCGGGATTTGAACCCCGATCTACTCCTCACAAGTAGTTCGGTCTATGTATTCACACGTTCGCCAAGAGCAGAACTGAAATGTGGTCACGTGACGAGCTCTAAGCCAATCACAAGAAATCAGCTCAAACTGCGTTGGTCGCTTTATACTAATAAGAAACAATAGATATCAACTTTGTCTGTGATTCTTCATAAAATCTGATTGGAATGTCCAATCATATTTACATGACCAACCGACTCTTTCATTGCACACTCACTTACCCAACGAGATACGAGCAGACAGCTGCATCTTCTGTTGTGAAATTATTTGAAATAACTCGTTAAATGAAAAACGTGTTAGTAGTTCCGGTTCTATTTTAATTTGCTTCACTGAACAACACAATAATTTGAAAAGATCCATCGTGGTATTAATATAAAAGATCTGTGTATCCACTAGAAAATTAAATTTATTGATAACCAACGTTTTATAGTTCGTGTTGCAAAGCATTATGGGTCAATATACATTTGCGGTGAACGTATGAACCAAGCTCTAGAGCATGAAACCACCGTTACGGATACCTCAATGCTAAATAAAGAAGAACACGTATTTGAATAGTCACGTTTAATGGATTGAGCTCACTAATTAAATATCATCATCATGATGAACAGCTTCCAGCCACTGACTGGGTCTGTTTGGAACATAAGCCTCTCCACCGCCTCCTTTCCTTCCACCACCTCTTTCCCTCCATCTTGGCCCAGTCCTCTCTTCTATCCTTCACACTCCTTACTTCTTTCAGCCAAATGTCCCTTGATCTTCCTCTCGGCCTCCTACCCCCCTTCCATATCCAACATCCTCCTAGGCATACTTTCCCTCTCTATTCTTCTCACATGGCCATACCACCTTAGTCTTGCCTTCTCTATCCTGTCCTGGACTGGCTCTTACTCTACTATTCCTCTTACTCTCTCACTTCCCTCTCCATTCTTCTCACATGGCCATACCATCTTAGTCTTGCCTTCTCTATCCTGTCCTGTCCTGGCTCTTACTTTCTCATTTCTCCTCCTGTAAAGTTTTGTCACGCTGATACTGCTTCTATCCCGTTCCTTAATTGCCCACGTGTCTGCAGCGTATGTTAATATTGGTAGGTAATAGTCATTGTAAATCACTCCCTTGCACTTGTCTGGTCCATCCCTGCTCCAAATCAGGCTTCTCACACTTCTGATTGCCTTCCTCTCTCACTTATTTCCTCCCACTCTCCTCTGCAATACTGCCCATATATTTGCAACTTTCTACTATCTTCAATTGCTCCCACTCACTGTCACACCAGTTGTATAACTGTCCTTCTTCCTTGTCGTGATCACCATCTCTCTCTTCCTTACATTAAACCTCATTCCATACCGCTCCACCACTTCTTCCCAAACCTCCATCTGCTCCTGTCCTTCTTCCTTGTCGTGATCACCATATCTCTCCTCCTTACATTAAACCTCATTTCATACCGCTCCACCACTTCTTCCCAAACCTCCATCTTCTCCTGTCCTTCCTTGTCGTGATCACCATCTCTCTCCTCCTTACATTAAACCTCATTTCATACCGCTCCACCACTTATTCCCAAACCTCCATCTGCTCCTGTCCTTCTTCCTTGTGATCACCATCTCTCTCCTCCTTACATTAAACCTCATTCCATACCGCTCCACCACTTCTTCCCAAACCTCCATCTGCTCCTGTCCTTCTTCCTTGTCGTGATCACCATCTCTCTCCTCCTTACATTAAACCTCATTCCATACCGCTCCACCACTTCTTCCCAAACCTCCATCTGCTCCTGTCCTTCTTCCTTGTCGTGATCACCATCTCTCTCCTCCTTACATTAAACCTCATTTCATACCGCTCCACCACTTCTTCCCAAACCTCCATCTGCTCCTATACTTCTTTCTCCTCACTATCCCACACCACCAGGTCATCTGAAAACACCAATATTTTCGGCTTTCCCTCCCCAATTCTTTCTACCACCTCCTTCATTATTTCGTTCTTAATTACAATGAACAGTAGTGGTGAGAACGAACTACCTTGTTTCATACCATTCTTTAACTGAAACTAATCTGACTTCTCCTCCTCCACTTTCACGCAGCTCACACTACCCTTGTACATATTCCTCACTTTGTTTACGATCTCATTCTGCACTCCTTTCTTTTCCAGCGCTTTCCATACTCTTCTTCAGCACACGCTGCCATCCGCTTTTTCAACATCTAGGAAGACCAATTAAATATATGTAAGCTAATTACAAAAAATACACGAGCGTACCTTTAGCTATTTGATACAGTAAAACCTCTCATTACCGGACCTCTAATATCCGAAACGGCTAAAAGCATTTTTGTTTATGTATTTTGTTCAGAAGCTGAACTGCCAATAAAGGTTTTACGTAGATAAATCCTTTATTTGTTAAGGTATATAGCTCGATAAAAAAAGAGTCAAAAGAAAGTTTCAGACTCTTTTTTAAGAAAAAAATTATAAATTTAGATGTGTTGTATATTTAAATTTGTAATATTGAATAACCATATAGTTAAAACTGTATGTACGTACATAGAAATGCTTACTATATGGTATTAGGAACTCGAAAGTTCATCACCACTGCTGCCTATCCCTATCTTGAGCTGGTTATATCTTGTTCCCCTCATTACACCATTTTCCTATGTTGGATCAGTTCTATTCAATCCACCTCATTACACCCTATCTCTTTCAAGTCCATTCTAGTGTTATCCTTCTATCCACGTCTAGGTCTTAACAATTGTCTCTTCCCACTGGGTTTGTCAGTCTGTACCATGAACACTGTTCTAGACTATCCCATTCACGCTGCATGTCCTGCCTATCGTACGAGGCTCGCTCTTCCTAACTATTTCTTGTTTTGAGTACAGGGTACGCATCCCTATGCAACCTCCTCCACTCCCCAGTAGCCTCATGCCGTTTTTTTGACCAAATATCTTCCTTAGCAGCCCCTCGTTTTCGAACACATTAAATTTGTTTTCATCTATTAAGATAAGATATCACTTCTTTGAGAGAGGTCCTCGAGGCTATTTAAGAAGATGTGAATGATGCAGCAGGCATCTGCACCACATCTGCCTATGCGGGATTCTGCAGTGACGATGATAAAGACATCGCCACGTTCGAGGAGTCCGTCCAGTATTACTTACGATCCAGACTAAAGGAAAGGAAAAATAAACCAGCTTCAAAGTGTAACCACCAATAGTGATGATTACAACTTTTACGAGTTGGGTGATCTCGGATGTTTTCTCTTGAGAACTCTCAAATTTGAATGCAGCGCTGGAAAGTGTTCCAGTCATACCGGTGCCATACACAGTATACGTGTGCTATTGAAAATGTCCAAACCCTTTTGTGAATGGTGGCTTTAATTCTGATTTGGCAGAACTTTCATTGCTTGACTAATAGTGCGAGGCGAAACTATGTGAGATCAGCTATGCCTTCTCTCCTTCACATCCTTGCATTGATAAAATAATATAAATAAAGTACTGTACATCTATTTCAAATAATTGTCCTGTCAATGTAGTGGTCTAGACGAGTCAGATAACGGTGTCAGTCCTGTACCTACAAAATTTGTTGTTGTAGTGCCAAAATGTTTGGCTAGAAAGACTAGTAATCCCGTTGAGAAGAAGAAACGACAGTGTAAACGATGTTCATCGACGTGGAAGTCTGTGTTTTATATTTCTAGACTTTGTAGGAATGCATCATGCGGATCTTCCAGAGTGTTTCCTCCCTAAACGTATATCTGCAGTAAAGCATTATAATCTAACAATAGTGACATCCTTCAAGCCACCTTAACCTACCAACAATCTTCTTAAAACTTAATCGTCATGTCGAGTGGGAAGGAGCTATACGCATTGGCCACTCTAGTGAGTCACTTGAACGTTCATCCAGTTTTGTGTATGTCAATGGGAAGGATGAAACATCGTTTATAAAATCTTTAAGTTTTCCTGACTGTGCAGGGATCGATATGTGAAGTAAAAGTGCAGCAGATTGAATTATTCCTGGTTACCTACTGTATAATTTATGGAGTGGTATTTGAACCTTATGAGTGATGGTCAGCCATGTGAAAATGGCCTTTGTGAAGTGGATATAGATATCGACCATAGAAAACCACGTTTTGAAAAACATTATTGGCTATGTGACTAATCCTCCCTAAGCTCAGGTATTTTTTATTTGTCAGTTAGTTACTACCCATGTAAGATATTAGTTACTATCATAGTTGTTATTATAGGGCATACGTACCTTGTCAAAAGTGACTTCATGCAAAGTAGTCGACGAACCTTGTACACCTATCACCTCCCATACGTACCTTGTCAAAGGCAAGAGGCCTGTTCCCACGGTCCCGATCGCCAGCGTCCATGCTTGCGGTGTAGTGAGCTGAGCGGGGGGGCTGGCGAGGGGGAGAGACGGCCCTACCCGAGCTCCATGGGGCTCTGGCCCCGCCCCATCATGACAGCTAGCCGCGCGTACGAACTGCCAACGTAACACAGCATATTGCAAGTCACAGTAAAACATAATATTAAGTAGCTACATAAATGTGGTAGGTTGTGAATTAATAATAGTATTAATATTGATTTTATATTTCTAGACTCCGCAGTTTTAAATTGATAGAATAGATTCAGTTAAGAGTTAACTTTATTAGTCTCCAACTACCTTCCTTAGGCTGGGCTTGTATTCATACTTGACGCGTAACTATTAGCGAATAGTGCATAGTGTACATTGCATAATTTTAAGAAATATACGACAATCTACAATGGAACGTAATGATTATTGCCTTACTCAAATCAATTGGTTTTTATTTCTAGAACCTGTTCAACCTATTTAATCTAGGAAATAAGGTATTTAAGAAAACTTTTCTTTTAAGGTTTAATCGGAAAACAAAGTTAGTCAAACTCTACCCTTTGAAGCATAAAATTATCCTGATTTAAGGGTTGCTTGTCACATTAAATAAAAAATGTTTTAGTATTTGGTTTCGATTTTATTATTTCCATAAATATTACTGTATGATTTCAATATCAGAGTCGTAAATGTAATATTTCCCCTTATTTTCGATCATAATATTTACAATCGTAGTCATTGGCTCCAAAACAAAGAAAATGCATTAATAACAAATAAGTATGACTACCACAAGCCATTTCCAACATAAAAATAGGATGGTTTCCGTCTGCTGTGTATATTGGCGTTTTAATTGGTTAGAGCTTCTCCTCGTATTCTGATTGGCTGATGCGTCTCAGTTCCAAGGGTCGTATATGTTCAACTATATGCATGATGCATAAAAAGTCCAAAGTTAAATCAACTGCGTAGTGCACTATTTACTATTCACATCGATTATGGACTCCATCATCGAAAGTAATGTGGTTCAAATTTAATCACATTATGTTCTATGCACTATCCGATATTAGTTAAGCGTTATGCACTAATATAATTTTCACCTACCCCTAACTTATTTTTATTTGATATTTTAAGGACATAATTATGTCCACTCCTTTTTCCCTGAAAAATAGCAATCTCATCTTGACCGTTGTATATTCTCCTTCATTACTATATTCGACTCGTGTTGTCACTAAAATAGCTGTCTCTTTGATATTCTCAGATATATAATCATCTTGGATAAGGGCAGTACATATTGACACCACTACCAACCAATTTGGGATGAAATATTCTTCACGTTCGTAGCTATTTTCTAATATTTCTAAATTAGTATTCCAATGAAATGTTGATATCAACCACCTGGTTTCCGATTCATGCTTGAATAACTTATTATTATTGATTAATCTATGGATCTAGAATGAGAGAGATTAATTTTAAAACTTTCCACCAAATTTTCCTGTAGAGAGACCATATAGCCATTAATAGAATGTATCGTGTGGATGTATTTGGTATATGTTAAATTTATATATTTAATAGGGCTATTGTTCTTGGTTTTTCTTATAGCTATTTGCAAATTTTAGTAAGTTTTGTAAAAATCACAAATTCTTGTAAATATAGACTAGCCGATTCCAACGTTGAAGTTGTATGATATTACGATTAATCAAAAGAATTTTGTGGACAGCCTAAGGCAGGGCTTTACCACAGTTTTGAAATACACGAGGGCTAAAAAAACAGAATTTAATATGCTCGTTTCGGGTTGCAGAGTAATAGTATTTTATTTCGTCATTAAATTGTGTCCTTTCCACTTATCAAACTATTGTGCTGCCAACTTGACTTGGGAATTTTCATTTATGGGTCAGATATATATTTTTTAATCACTGAACTATCATAAAAAATCCTCACAAATTATGCAAAAATATACCATTTAAATATTTTATAAAGTGTTTTAGTAAAGTAAATCATTAGAGAGAATTTCGTCAGCAATGAATCATCTTAGAATTTAGTTTGTGGTGGATTTCTATTATCAAAACGGCCATCAATTGGCTACACTGAGATGAAACTTCTTTGGCCTATTTGTTTGTCTGAAAAGGGTGTCATCGGTCAGTAGTTTATCGCAGTCATATTTGGGGTATCATCTATACAAATAGATATTAATTTAAAAGTATTCAAGTTAAATTATACAGTAATATATTTGTTCATAATGAACCGTAATTAATTATGACAAGAGAATTAGTTAGTGGGGTAAACATTAGACCTGTTAGACGCTGTATTGCATTATTAGATGGCGTTTAATTTCCTATTTTGCCGTTACTGCACACTAAATGGACATGAATTGGTACAAAGTCCATAAAATGTATTATTTACGTGTATAGTAGGCCTAGTTAAAACTGGCAGCTACAGGCATCTCAATTTGAAAACTGTTCAAATGGTAACTTCAAAGTTTCAAAAGAGAAAGAAAGTTAGAAATAATATCGTAGCAACAAGAGCCACGATCATCAAATAGTTAGTAACTGTCACATGATCTTGTAAAGATTGGTGTTGGTTTTTTTTATAGCACTGCGTCTTACTAACCGTTCGGGTTTTTCGCATGTGTGCAAATACGCTAATGTGTTAGGGCGGAGGAAGGTTGAATGTATAGAATGTGTACCCACATTTGCTTGGAGAACGAGCGGCTAACCTAATAGGAAAACCCACCCTCAGTACACCAGACCGGGAATCGAACCATGATATCCCCGTCGTCGGCAGTCCGGTATATTGCGAGAGTCACGGCCTAGACCATGCGGCCACCAAAGCGGGTAAGAAGACTAAATTTCGGACATTCACGGATGGATTGGGAGATAACCTTGTGGGCTGGTTTGATATGGCCACCGCAACTATTTTAAACAAGAGAGAGATATCCAACCAATTCCCGTGGATAGCTCAGTGGGAGAGTATTGGTGTACTAAGTCAAAGGCCCCGGTTTCGATTCCCGTTTCATTTTTCAATATAAAGCATATAATATTTAGATGCTGCTATAACCGTTATTCACAAACAATTATGATAGCTTGGATATTAAATCTAACTTTAGTTGTTATAGTTAAATAAGTTGAGTTTCCATCTTGATCTTCAGTCAAATCATTTACATGACCCGCTTTAAATAAACCTGTTCCGTTATTCAAAGAGTGATGTGAATCAATTATTGGAAACAATATTAGTATTCCCTTCACGCTTGAAATGTTCACTTCGAAGCTTCATTATTTTGCCACATCAGCGCTTCATACGTTTTCACTAGCGCCATCAACGTATAAACATGGTGCCTTTAGGCCACTATTTGAGGCTAGGCAACTTATTACATTCTGGTGGATTCCATTACTACAACGTTTATATCTAGAATATTGTTGTTGTTTAAAACTAAACATCACCAGTCCAATCATCTTATCTGCAGCTCTTGTGTTTTATCCTGACTTGAACTAAGGACCCCAGTGCGTATCTCAGCTCGATCACCACCCGTCCAGATCTACTCTGTCCATCTTGCACTAATGTCCTCCCTTCCAGTCCTGTCCTTTTGGACCAATCAGGGAGTCTGGCGTTCAACCAAGAAGAGGGGTGTTAATTTGACGGCTCCCTGTGTGGACTCATCTCTTTAATGCTACTCCGTGGAATCGTGGAAGTTGCTTGGTTTAATAATCATATTACTGACTCGCTACAACTTCCTGTTTACTGCTCCAAGTAATAAAACATACTTCATCAGTTGGGAGCAGTGTTATGTACCACTGAGTTGAGAGCGTCACATTGGATGGGATTCACCTGCAGATGTAGTCATTTAAAGAGAATTCGAAAAATAAGATTTTCACTTTTACACAATTCGTAAATGTTTTATCAATGTTTCATCAAGCAATGGAGACCTGGTGGTCTAGGGGTAAGGTGTCAGACTTCTGTGCTGAGGGTCCGGGGTTCAATCCTCGGTCCCGGCACAGATTTATCTGATTGCCAAACCCTTCCTTCACCTCTGACAAGAAGTGTATTAATCACAACTTGTGAATGTGAGGAATGCCAGTCCTCTACCGTGGTTCGGATTCCACGTTAAACTGTAGGTCCTCTATTTCATCTCACAATCACCCTACCATTGCACATTAGCGTAAGTGCGTATAACCCGAACGGGTAGTAAGACGCGGTGCTAATAATAATAATAATAATTTTATCAAGCAAGCTGCGATACTCTTAAAAACAGTGCACACGATATTTCAAGTTACCTAATAAAATCTATTTACGTAAGATGTTTGAGCATATTAGTTTTCTATTGATTTTGTCAAGGTTCTACCCCACTCATGAAACCTTCGTTTACTCTGTATGTTAGCAGGCTTACCACGCGCTGTCCCATTATGGTATAGCTTATAAGGTAGGGCCCTAATGTAATCCATCAAGGTAAGAATGCTTTCTACCTTTTAGACTAAACATTTACCTGGAAGTAAAGCAGTGTCTGCTTGCCATCCTGCTTGAAATATGATATAATATCTTGCTTCACCACACACGCGATGGACCTTGTTTGGCTATAATCCTTGTATCAGCTGGATTCGAGTACCAATCATCGATTGGTTGCCCTAATAATTGGGGGAGAGGGACCGGGGTTTAGGTCCAGTTGGGAACAAGTGGGTGATTGTGTGATTGACGTTGGTTCTGCCAAATAGTCTGCCACTGCTACTAAAGGGGGAATTCAAACCCGGGACTTTTCATTCAATTAGGCAAAATCACAAGATCGGTACAAAAATGTGTCCTACCTGCGGTCATAGGTGTGGGTGTATGAGGTGTGCCGGATGTGCCGGATGTGCCAAGGCACACCCTAATATCTAAGAGAGTGTGGTTTTACCATTTGTAACTCTGATTGTGTTTGAAACTATGTTTGGTATGTTTTCCGCAATATACGCTGGATTGAGTACTTCAAAATGTTGTAGAAATGAATGTACAAAAAGACAGCATCCTTCAAGCGAGCCAAGAACAAACACCCAACCTCACTCATGATCTTGATCAATCCATTCACCCTGAAAGATAATAAGCTTACCTTGCACGTATTCACTATGGCATAGCTTACAAGATAGAATCATGGTGAAGTCAGTCATGGGAATACTTCTTTATACCTTTGAAGAGTGAACGAAGTGTTTATTGAGCAAGACTTAGCTTAATCAGTTAATTACGATGATGGGTTTGAGGAATTGAAGTCACTAACACCTTCAGTTGAGAGTCGCCTCATTCTCTATAACAATAACACCTGAAGGTGAGCGTCCTATTATTATCTACGAAGATAACACCTGCAGGCGAGCGTAGTTTCATTCTATAGAACAGAAATATGAACAAACCTTCCTCCCTTCATGTCAATATTGGTTAGCTTATTATGTGTCGGAATTGTTTACGTTAACTTTAGTTACTGATTAAAGGAAACACTTACGTTTAGTTAAGCTTTATTTTGTCTGTCGAATGCAAATAGTGTTCCTAATACTTGAAATTGTTAGCCCTCACCCCTTTCTTAAGTCATATCTACAGCCTAAGGCCTCCATAATCCAGGGGGCTGTTCAGTATCATGTACCCTGATGAAGTGTGCCCCCAGGGGTTTGTGGGGAGGCTCCTCAACGGAAAATGTCAAGGATTCCTTAAAGCTGTCTGTGTTCCTCTTGAAGCAACTTAAAGTGGGTTTTTTTTTTACAAAACTGTAATTGTGGTTAAAGCTGAACTATGAATTTTATGAGGTACAGTACCGTACAATATGATTTTCACCAAAGTCCGTTGTTTGAAACTGAAAACTCATGTTGTCGCAGTGGTCTGGATATAAATATGTCAGTTGTATTTAAATTCTTAGTTGGTTTAGTTAATAATAAATCATATCTACACAATGCTAAATTATAATGACTGTAATCAATGATGATGGTTGTAAGTGAGCTTCATATAAACACCAGGTCTTTCTTAGCTACCAGTCCGGTCATTGAGAGGGAATACAGAATTATATTACTAAGGGGGCCGCCTCGGTAAGTGAGAAATGGCCGCGCAGACGTTCAGCTCGAACACAATATTTAACTCTACGATGCGTTATTTCAAAATATGGTTCACGCCAAAATAAAGTCGAAACATTCCTTATATTTTAAATTTTATTAATATAAAAGAATGTGTGAAAATGTGACATTAGCTTATTTTCGTCTTGTTAATCATATTCGTGGAGCCGTGAGACTACGCTTGATGAACAAGGGCTCTAGATTTAGCCTTCCTCTAGTAAATACAGTACTTGTTAATCGAACTAGCAGCGAGCTTTCCTCTTTACCTTGAGATAAGAAGTTTCGTAGTTTTCTTTCCCCTCTTTCTTAATAACATGACAAAGGTTGGTTTCAGGAGAGGGGCTAAAGGGAGTATAAGCTTGAGAAGTAGTTCCAGAAAACGACACAGACCATTGTATTTTAAGCCGTGTGGTCTTACAGCGATTGATACTTTCAGGTTGACTTAGGCGGCCGTCTTACTAAAGCCTTTAAGGGTGTTGGGGGGGGATCGAACTCCCCCAAACACCCCTTCATTACTGTTCTGCAAGATCAGACAAAAAGTGTTGTAGTCACAGGATTAGTGTGTCCAGTTACCATTGGTGTCACTAATATTATGAAGGTGAGATTGAACTTATAGGTACGTACGTCTTGACCTTAGATCCCCCTTATATATTAGCTCTAACCGACAGTTTAGCGGATAGTATACAGGGTGTTCAGAAGCTCAACACCCAAACTGCACATATAGCTTGTTTGAACCAAAAGTATTACAAAATACCTGTACACCTACATCCGGAAAACTATGCTAATACCATTAAATTATGTGCAAAGTTTCGGCGTACAGCGCCGGGGTACCAACGCAATGCAACTTGTTGTACGCACATGCTTGAACAGCTTTGCTCTCCAGGCGCTGTAGGCCGAAATTTTGAACACAATTTAATGGAACTAGCATAGCTTTCCGGATATAAGTATACAGGGGTTTTGTATTACTTTTGGTTCAAAAAGCTATATGTGCAGTTTGGACTATGAGTTTCCCAACACCCTGTATTTATCACCAATTTTTGTGCGTACGACACGAATATTTCACTATGGTACTTTGAATAAGATATATCATATCTTCCATTTTAAAATTAAATGACACTAAATAATTGTAATATTATGTGAATGTGCACAGAACCCAAAGCAATGTCTTGAGTGTCAGAACTAAAAGTAGTTAACAATATTGATGTTGTATTCGCCCAGCCCTAAATTGAGGTGTTTGTTTAAATTAACATTATAAGTGTTGAAAGTTGCAAGTGACAGAACTGGTCTAGTTAGCTTGTTTTGATTAGTTAGTAAACAATAGGACGAAAGAGCTGACAACTCATAACAGTGTGTCAGCATTGTTCTTGGTAACCAGGCCAATTTGTGGTATATTATGGTTCTGTTTTAGAGTTATCTGGGCTGACAAAATAATATCTATACTAGGGGGTCACTCTGCCCATTTGTGGGGCTGCGCGGATTAAGACACTGGGTCATCGAGTACTTGTGCTGGAGGGTAACCGTTGTGCCCAGGGTTCCGGGTTCGTAACCATGTAGGACCGCTGAGTGTGTCAGTCAGGCCAGCATTTATTACCTAACCAGTTCTGTCACGAGCTTATAAGTAAAGTCTTAATATCTTTTTTTGTAAACTTCTTGTAACATCACATTTTGTAGTAGTTAGTAGTGCTATAATACACCCTAAAAACCAAAGGTGACTATAAATAATTACGAACCCGCACATAAATTTTGCTGACATCCCTATCCTTCCCCGCAAACCATCCTGACACGTTAGGCCCACAGGGTAGGGTGTAGCGACACTGTATTGTTTAGCTCGTAAAATAATGAGTTCTCTATTTTGTACGTGAACTAATTGTTTTACCATATTTTCTCACGAATTTGTAATTAAAATAGGTAAATGTTTTTAGCTCGAGTAGAAATTAAATGTGTTATGATGCCTGAATAGACTGAATAGTAATCTTATCAAGTACTAGTCACCCCTCAACGGCTCAATCCCCCCCTACCCCCCGTTCCTCTGCAACTGTCCACTCCCACTCGCCCCTGTCACAGAAGTATTTGTCAACTCGTTAATACTAGCATCTTCTCGAGGTTGATTGCGGTACCCCTGGGGTGGGGGAAGAGGGGAGGAAATCTAAAACTATGATGACAAATGTCAAAAAATCAAATTTGCTACAAAATGTGGTTAGTCTGAATGGGGGAAGCGAGAGAGAGAAATAATAGTTTATTCGGGCAATAAGCACCTTTGCCAGTTGTATTACTTTGGGGGTGGGTTTTAAACTTATAAAAGCATATAAACCTTTGGTATTTATGTTTCTAGTAGAAGGTATGAAGAGACTTATTCTCATATGGGTGACTTAGTCTCATAGGGGAGAATAAGTCTTATAGGGGAGACTAAGTCTCATAGGGGTGACTTAGTCTCATAGGGGAGACTTAATCTCATAGGGGTGACTTAGTCTCATAGGGGATACTTGGTCTCATAGGGGAGACTTAATTTCATAGGGGATAATTAGTCTATAGTGGGGACTTAGTCTCATAAGGGGATACTTGGTCTCATAGGGGAGACTTAATTTCATAGGTGAGAATTAGTCTATAGTGGGGACTTAGTCTCATAAGAATATACTTGGTCTCATAGGGGTGACTTAGTTTCATAGGTGAGAATTAATCTATAGTGGGGACTTAGTCTCATAAGAATATACTTGGTCTCATAGGGGTGACTTAGTTTCATAGGTGAGAATTAGTCTATAGTGGGGACTTAGTCTCATAAGGGGAGTCTTGGTCTCATAAGGAGATAGTAGGTCTCATAGGGGAGAATAAGTCTTATAGGGGAGACCAAGTCTCATAGGGGTGACTTAGTCTCATAGGGGAGAATTATTCTCATGGGGGAGACTTAATCTCATAGTCTACCATGACGCTACGCCCTCGAAGTTATTATGTGTGGCTGTAATATGTAATGTGACATCGACAGCAGATCCAAGCTGTTGCTAGAAACTTGGCTTTGTTTAAGAATGTCAACGCAATAAATCTGCCTCCTTTACCAAGGTAGTCTTTGTATTTAAGCGGAGTGGCTTCAAAGTTTCGCAAACGCTGGCAAAGAAGGAAAAAACCTTTTACCGATGGCGAGCTCATGAAGGAGGCCTTTACTGAAGTTGCTGTAGAACTATTTGTTGAGTCCAAAATAAACACTAACCGGTATTGATTCTGTCCAATTATCAGAATGTACCGTGACACGTCTATTCTAGCTCCTGGCCACATATTTACTTAAACAACAGCTGTATAATAATTTTCTTTCCTAACAGTTGGATGAATCAAATGCTATGGTTGGCACAGTTCAATTAACATTTATTTGAAAATGAGCTTCAACAATTTTTTTAAGTAAAGAAGAATTTTTGGAAATTATACTAACAGCCGTAACAACTACTGTAACAGGAGCAGATATTTTTGCAATATTCAAGAAATATGCTTGAGTAAATTTTGCCTACTCAAAAATTAACCAGCAGCATAACATAGATGGCGATTGTGAGTTAAAAGGCGTTCGCAAGGGCTTTCTTTGATTATGTCAAACAGATTAACAAATTAAGTCATTTCTGGAATTTAAGTGTACATAGAATTCACACTCAAGCCCTTTGCGGAAAATTCTTATGTATGGTGAATGTCACGAATATTGTTTCAAGAATATTTGTTAACACCACCGAGGCATTAAAAATTTATATTGTCCAGAGAGTTTACAGAGGAACTGGACTGTCAGTTTGGAGATAAGCTTTTCCATAGGGATTTTTGTCAACTAAATAAAGTCAAAGTCCTTGGTCGATTCCCAGAGCAGATTCTCATATAAAATATTATCTAAAATAAACGGATATTATCTACTACCCAGAACTGAAGGATTCAGAATCACTCATATATTTTTAATTTATTCGTGATACCACGGTTGAATGGACTAAATTTGGGACTGTAAGGTAAAAACAACAAATCATAAACATGAATTCTGTGGTTTAGCCACTCTCAGGAATATTGACATTTTAGGGAAATAAGGTTCATTAAAGAAACACCTTAATAAAGGTGTTTAACGATTTTGATTACAAAAACTTTGGGCCGGAAAAACAACTCAAATTCCCCAATGACCTGAGAGTCAAGTTTGCTTGAAGATTCACGAAGCTTGGAAAACTAAAACCGCTTGCAAGAATTATTTCGAACTAATTTTCTCATCGTGATGATGAAGATAATCTCAGTACTTTTGTCATCTCACTAAATTCTAATATGAAGGAACAAGTGTGATGGTTTCAAGCTTCATGTATGAAGAATGTTTATCTTTTATTAGAAATCTGAATGCCAACATGAGCTAATTTAAGTTTTCAAAATGGATCTTCTACTATTATAAAACCACTTTTTTTTTCTACGATCGTGTTATGTTAATTTTAACTATAGTGGTAGGAAGTGCCTTCTGACTTTATTCATCTCGATTCCACTACATCGGAAATGAAAATCACGATCCAAAATTATGTTGAACTGGAAACCTTTTGCCTTTTGCAACCGGCCAATATTCACAAGTAGCTGCGTTCCTTAAGTTCCATAATTGTTCTATATTTACTATGCAACTCTATGATAGTTATAAGAAAATTAAGTTGTCTTCTTCTTTCTTCTTTATAGGCCTTTGACCTGTTCCATTCCAAGGGCTCTAAAGGCTGTCCTTCCATCTTCACCTCGGCCTTACAAGTCTTCTCTTCATGGAAGTCTTTGGTCTTTTGCTATTTTAACAATTCTGTCTTCTTGCATCCTGTCAATATGTTGGTTCCATTTTCTTATTCGTGAATCTATCCATTCAGTAATGGGGTTGATTTGACAAGATTCTCTTATGTTCTCATTTCTTTCGCTGTCTGGTAGCGTTTATTAGTGATTTTTCAATGACAAACTAGGTAGCTTAGTTGGAAAATCCACATTTTATTTACTCTAAATTTTCTGTAATTATAAACAGGTACATGAGTATTGAGTTACAGGTCCCAATAGAATAAACAGATATAGATTGACAATGTGAAAGAAATATAGACACAGATAAAGATAATATTTAGACAAAGATAGTGAGGCTGATAAAGTGAGATTTTAGAGATAAACAGAGATATATATACTGATCTATTTATGAAGGAAGAGAGAACGCTAGAATGGATTCGAGAATTCTACTTAAAACAAGGTATCAATTTGATTTTAGCATGTTTCATGTAAATATTTGTATTTTTTGTTTGTTTAAATAATAAACTAAAATAAACTTTAATCATTGACAAAGTGTAAACGTTGAAAACCGAGCTAATTTAGGCTTTATTTGTCATCCTGTGTTATCTATTAGTAAAGACAGGCTGGTTTCAACTGTTTCTATTAGATACCAGCCTTTATTTGATGAATACCATTTTGATGCCTTCGGATAAATGTTGTTGTTCGTTCAAAGATAATGACAATGCTACAGAGGTTAGTTTCCTTTCTATTAATGGTGTTGTTGAAGTGATTAGTTTATGTAAAAATTGTTGTGGCAGCTGAATCCTCATTGAAAAAGATCATATGGCAGTTACAAGTTTCCTGAGAAAGGTTATGTGGAAGTTATAGGTTTCCTGAGAAAGGTGATGTGGAAGTTATAGGTTTCCTGAGAAAGGTGATGTGGAAGTTATAGGTTTCCTAGAGAAAGGTGATGTGGTGGTTATAGGTTTCCTGAGAAAGGTGATGTGGAAGTTATAGGTTTCAAGAGAAAGGTGATGTGGTAGATGTAAATTTCCTGAGAGATATGAGGTGAACAGTTTATTGTGAAGGTTGAACTATAGGTGTATTTTTTTTATAAACATTGATAGTAAATTTACTAAGGGAATTTATTAAGCGAGTTTAGATGTTGCTAAAAAAAGTTTTAACAAGTTTTCTTTTAATTTTTTTTCTGACCATATTTAGTTGATTCGTTTTTGTAACGTATCAACAATCAATATTTTTCTTTTGAGAGTATTTCTAGTTCACTCAACAAGTTTATATTATAAACATTTTTAATAAATAAAGAAAAATGAATTTAAAAAAAGTAAAAACAAAAACGGATTAGATAATTATATAAGAGAGCAGGTAAATAAAACACTCCAACAATGGTAAAAAGTCAAAACCTCGGTACTCCTACTAGATTCGTATTGTTGGTAACCCCTGTTGTCAAGGTGCAAAATGTGAAGATTCTATAATCGGTCCAACTCACCAGACATGTCTTCGTGCAGCTTCATCCGAGGCCACAATGGTTTACACCATTTAACACTAATTATTAGTGTTTTGTAGTAACAACAAACAGAATATTCGTTTAGGTGTTATTTTCTTTTATTGGATCACAAAACAGATTTAATTATTCGTCACTTTAAATGCGAAAATGACGCAGTTCTTGCACATACACATACACCTACGTTTGCAAATCGATGTTATGGTATTTATCAGCCGACACTTTTCACACAATCACCGCTATTAATATGAGGGTTCATCTCTTCTCGTTTACCTAATTACGAATGATAATGGTATCTTTGCAGATTTCCAACAATGTAATTCAACCGCTTTCATCCATCGAATGGACTGGCTGCAACTAGCCTGGACTTACAATAATGCCAACTATTCCCGATACTCCTTTTTTCTCCCACCATTCTACCCAGTCACCAGGCAGAGGTATTGATCGACCAATGAATGTTCCGGAAACTCATACACACTCGCGCCCACAAGGAAGTGACGTCATAATGCCACGCATCTGTTTAAAGACTTCTTCTGAGCGACTTTTGAATGATTGTAAATAACGAGTAGGTACTTAAGAGAGAAGCGTCTATGGATAAAGAGCCATATTGTTGAGGTCATCAAATAGAGTGGGGACTATTTTGTTCGTGTCTTTCGTAGAGGGAGGTGCGACAATATTCACGATTCGAGGAGAGATGGCGCCACTACATATATATATATATATATATATATATATAAGGCTGTATGGCTGTATTATAGATATGTAACATTTTATGGAAATATCATCATAAATCAAAATGGTATTCAATGTTAGAAGTTTAGTTAAACGACATTCTTTATTGGTATTGTAGATTGCAACAATGGCCATAGAGAAAGGAAGGTAAGGGTGGGAAGGGGACTTGTTATTTCAAATTATTTTACCAAAAATTTACTCTAATGGTGGGGGGAAAGGGGGGCGGCAAATATCAGTAAGGTATCTATAGTATGATTTTGGTAGGAAGAACAATATAAGTTAATTACTAAAATAATTATTTTAATATATTCATACATCAAGTCATATATGCAGCTGTCACTTTTGATATAAGTTATATGCTCAATACCTATATAACAGTAATAATATAGTCAAATTTTACCAGCCGCAAATTAAGGGAATTATTCTCATGGTCACCAATGTTTGGTGAATTAGGCTTATGTTAGGTTTTAAGTGTTTCCATTGGTTCTACACCCTCATACTCACTATCAGCATCATACTCAATATCACCCTCATACTCACGAATACCATCATACTCAATATCACCCTCATACTCACGAATACCATCATACTCAATATCACCATCATATTCACTATCACCATCATACTCAATATTACCCTCATACTCACTATCACCATAATACTCAATATCACCCTCACCTCGTCTCATCTCGACATGGAAAGAGCCTCCACAGAAAGGATGTACTATTAGTACGTTCTGACGTTCCCCTGACAACAGTACATTAGTAGTGGCTGATCTTTCTACCACTGGGCTACGAGTGATCTAGCCCAGGCGCGTCATTTTTAACAGCTGTTTTTAAGAAACCAGAATCTGTACAGGAACACTTCAAATAAAGTTGGAGCCAACATTTGTACCGATAATATTTTTAGATTAAATAAGGTACTTATCGGTTCTTAAAGGTTCTAACTTCTAAACCCGATTTTAAAATTGCACTTTATACCCTTTTTTCTGTTAATTTTAATTTGAGATTTTTTTTTTTTCTTATTACAAATTTAAAGAAAGGTAGTGGAGCCCCCCATTTTCCAAGTGGTCCCCAATCCCCGAATTTAGGCCATTGGTATAGGCCGTAGCTAAAACATTGGGCTCAGTTTCTTGGATAGAGATTAAAATGGTTCCATACCCTCCTAAAGAGGCTTAGCCACGCCACTGGCTGCAATATAAGTAAAGTGTCTTGAAACTGTCGCGAAATATTTTCTCAAGTTGTTCAAAAAGTTGCCCATGGTTATTGTTTATAAGTTTAAAAAACAAAACTGATTTCTAATTAGTTTGACAAAATGTTTTACACACACTAGTAAGTCCATAAACATTTTGTTTCTGAGATCCATGCCTGTACACACACTAGTAGGTCCATAAACATTTTGTTTCTGAGATACATGCCACGAGCAAGGAACGTTTTAGTTACTCTTATTCTTGGCGTTTCAAATACAGAATGTCCCAAAAGTACCCCTGCATATTTTGCTGAAATAAAAATAATGTAAAACAAATTTACTGATGACATATGTATCTATATGTATATTATCATACAAAATACAGGTAACTGCGGTGTGCCACATTTAATTAGATGAACATTAAAAAACTTATATAATTATATAGCTCAGTAGGATTGCTATTATTATCAAAAGCTCGTATGAAGGCACTGCATGGATAAAGGAGTATTATTATGTGGAATGTGGGGCGGGAGCATTTCTTTATCATTTTAGCAAGATTCTACAAAAACAAAACAAAAAACAACGAAGCTAAAATAAGACAAGAAAACCTAGACAGTTGAGGAGCTGGGTGGAACACGACCTAACCTACGTTTGTGAGTTCTTCTAAAAGCCATGATTCTGCAGTTAAGATGTTATGCCACCCATCTTCTATATTTATAAATCACCCCTTAGGCTAAAATAGCAATTTTAAATAATTAAGACTATTGGGTTATTAAATTTTAATTCTCCCCCGAAATAAAACTAAGCTATTTAAAATGGGAGTCTCTGGTTAGGGTTTTGGTGGTGGGAGAGGGGGGGGGGGCCTTGAATGACCCTTCTTTCCACCAGGTAGTCCCATCTTTTCTCACCAAGATCATGGTATATGCCGACCAAGTTCATAGCTGCTCGGTAGACAGCGCTGCTAGACGGTCACATACAGGAGAGATAAGAGGATTATTTAAAGGAAGAAAATTCACATTAGTATGGAAAGACCATGAAAAATAATCCTTAACTTTCTCTATTGATCTCTATAATATAACTGGATGGACATCTGTGGCTAAAATTTTCGAGCTGTCGTCTGCACATCATTGTATAAGAGAGAAAGAAACTTTTGAGTATCTCTTTCTCTCTTACACACATACAAGGCAACGTGACGTTTCGACATCATTCACTAATTTGTATGAATATATGAGATATATCAATGTATGATAAGTTAAACGAAATAAATGGTTTAATAAAAGATTTGAAGAGCATAACTAAGTTCAACACTCATGATCCATTTCTTTAAATAAGTCGATTTAGGCTAAAATAGTAATACTTCCTACAAGCCTATAAGCTAAATGATCGTTTGAACGTAAGCCTGCTACACAAAGTTTGTCATTCAAACAAAAATAACCAAGTTTTAAGTGACCTTATTTCATTATAGTTATCGAACATTAAATATAATATGGCTTATGAAAGCAATATACAAGCTGAGAGACAACTTTAAATATATCCAATATGGTTTATAAGCTCGTATAAAAGAAATAAAACGCTTTCGCTGTTTTTGTCCAATGCATGACTCATTTGCTGAACTTGGTTGGAACTTGCGTTGTCGATTGCTGTACATCAGCTACTAACCTTTTTTGGTTTTCTCCAAAAATTATATGTATTTTTTTCAGCTTTAACACACCGATGGGATGTTATTACTACACACTCATGTTATGGCAGTGAAGGCAACCATAGCAAGAAATATATTGTTTTAATAAGTCTTTCTCAAACACGATGGTTCAGTCTTGTTGATGCCATCAAAGCCTTGGCACTTGGCAGACAGCTATGTTGGCATACAGTCTGCTTTGACTGTTATAGCAAGTGATCCTGATCAAAAGGCTGATACACGTAGAAAAAATTAGAAAAAGAATCATCTAAAGATTGTTTTCATGACTGTGTTCTGTGACACCATCCTGCAAAGATTTAACACAGCCAGTATGTCACTTCAAAAAGTGTAAATAGACTTTAGATTTGCCGTAACATTATTGGAATCTCTTAAAAAATTAGTTTCTGATTTGAATGATGACATAAAGTTCAATGAATATGATGAGAAAACTAATGCAATGGCTGCTGTGAAACTATACAAGACCAAGTTAATTCGACGAAGACATTCACAAAGACATGTCACCAATGATGAGTCTGATACGTCAGATACAGCATTACATAGTTTGGGCAGCATGAACCATCAAATAAACATAATTATACAATATCATTATTGACCAAATTATGTCTGCACTTGACCATTGAATCCAGGCATATTCTGCAATTCACAAACTGTTTGTATTCCTCTATGATTTCAGAGGTGTGACATCGGTGTCAAGCATTTCAGTTTCTACATCAAACTTGGTATCTACATATCATGATGAGCTCAAGGACAATTTTGTAGATGAATTTAAGCAGTGGCAGTTTCCAGCAAAAACTCATAATGAAATAGCAGTTATTGGTCGGCTTAAGATGATGTAATCATTTGGGCTGGAGTCAACATTTCCTGGCGTTCATACTGCGATGCTTATTCATCTCACACTGCCTATCACAAATGGAGAAAGTGAACGATCATTTTCAAAGATAAAAAGGATTAGATCTGAAATGAACTCTTGCATGAAACAATCGCGTTTGAATTCACTGTCAGTAATGTCAATCGAAGCTGATCTTCTTCATGAACTGACTTTTTATGACATAGTATACATATTTGTAGCAGAGAAGTCACGCAAAAAAGGTTTTAGATAGTAAAATACCTTTTACTATAATAATTATATTACTATTTATCTGCAGATAGCACACTACATAAAATGCAATTATAATGAAATAGTATAGTTATATAATGTCCAGTATTATTATTATTATTATTATTATTATTATTATTATATAATCAACTCCATATAGAATAGACTGTATAGCTTAATAGATAATATTGAATTAATAATTAATATGTTAATAAGAAAACTCACTGTACTTAACATGATTGTTTTACGTTAAAAAAAGTTTCCAAATAAAACTATCTATGCCTGATGTATATGTGAGATTCATAATCATTCATTGGGGAACTAGCTTCTAAGGGACCCAATTTCTACTTGGCACAGGACCCCCAAAAGTGTTAATTTGGGCCTTTGGGCCTGGCAGGGAGGTGGGGCCTCTGCCACCAGCACCTAGATATATCACGTTGTGCCAGAAAATCCAATATCGGTTCTGAAAGACGTGGACCCAGTGAGGTTGGCCTCAGATGGGAATTAATGAAGAGGCCACTGAAAGGACAGCTGAAATGAAAGTTTAATGTGCTAGTCAAGGACTTTGTGTAGGAACTGAAAAATTACATTGGATTGAAGAAGAGAGTGCCAACGAACCCATTAACTTGAGAAAAAATTGACTGGGGCTGAGCATCAGAAGAAAGAGGAGAGAAACACAAGGCTGTGGTCAGAAGAGAGGGATGATGCAGTTTCAGGCTGGAGACAATGAAGACGGGCAGTAGTAAGACATATCTCCAGCAAGCTCAAATGGCGACGGGTATAATTAGGAAAGTTAGAAAAGTCTACCATCAGTCGAAAACCAGCTCAACAGGGTACCTCTCACACCACTGAGAGAGAGAAATGGCTCGAAAATTGCCTTTGGGCAAGGAAATTTAAGTTTTATATTTCATGTCATGGATACATTGCTCTACCCATCAATATTTACTGATTAAAAAACGAAATTTATATAAACATGATAGTTTTATTTCCACTCCATTAATACAGTCTCTTTGGTTTGTGATGTGTCAGGTAGAATGTTAAGTCGATTCTCGATTGTATCTTTGGTCGATTGCACATTTGTTTATTGTCAAAACTTAATCAATATTTTTGCCACAAAGACAAGTACTTTTATTAGAGTTCACCAAAATGACCAGAATTTCGTTCAAAAATATCAAATACTTTAACTAGCAGAAAAGCGTGAGGCTCATTGGCGCAACTTATTCAAATGGGCAACGCAGATACTAAATTAAATTTCAGAAAGGCTGTTGTGCAGCTGACATCTAAGACACAGGTATGTCAACTTTGTTTTAAAGTATTTTATCATAGATCATTTGAATGAAAAACTTATTTTAAAGATTTAATACGGTTTATAAATAACTCTTAATTTAACATATTTTTATTTTACAAATATTACTTGGTACAGTTGTTAAATTACTTACTTTTTTATCTTTGTGCTAATCTATATGTTGGGTCACCATACGTTTCTCAATCATTGGGTTATTCTTGATATATAACAATGGGAGATTTAAAAAGAGGAATAGTTGCGCTTTAATAACATATTTGGAGTCATTGCGAGAATAGTTCGCAAAGATAAAAGGCTTCTTTAAATTTTTTCTATGTCTTATTATTAAAAATAAAATATGTTTTGCCATCTTTGTACACAAAAAAGAAACATACCCATGCATGATAACAAAATTAAATTTACAATAATAAAATTAATAGGCCTACAGTATAATCTACATCATCCCAGGCACCGTTAACCAGGTTGCGGATTAACTGGGGCAGTAATTTTTAATTATTTGATAAACTTTCAATCAAAGGTCTGTTTTCACGCTACAATATAACTGTCCGGTGATGTACAGGCCAGTAAAACTGAACGTGTGGATGAAAAATTAAATGCGAAATGTAGGCCTAAACATAATTTTGCATTTGACTGTATATATTAACAGAAAATAAAACTTGTGGAATTGCGAACATGTCATTGAATGAAAGTGGTGACATCTGCTTATAACAAATTATAATGACTCAATGTTATTCTGGTGTACTTATACAGTGTTTACTTAAATGAGGCAAAGCTTGCCGCTGGGTCTCTCCCAGTTTTTTAATCCAGTCCATTTTTTTTCCACCTGTGACCACCCCAGATAATTGAGAGAGTAGTGTATTTTTGAAATATTGTAGGGCCTAGATATATAGATATAAGATTAAAATGTTTAATCTTCAAGACATGACTAAAAACTCTGCTTGTTTCTATTTTTAATTACATTTTCAAGCAAGTCAAACATTTGAATCTTATTCTGATATACCGACAGAAGACTTGAAACTGTTAATTCTCGCTGTGTTTGTTTAGCCGATCAACGCAAGTGACGACAGTTTCTGGGACCAGTTCTGGGCAGAGAATGTGACCAACATTCAGGATGTGTTCACGCTGGTGCCGGCCGTGGAAATCCGGGCCTTGAGGGAGGAGGCCCCTTCAAACCTGGCAACACTTTGCTACAAGGCGGTGGAGAAGATGGTCAAGGCTGTGGACAACAGCTGCCGCACCCACCACGAGCAACAGACAGGTAGGAGAGCAACACCCACCACGAGCAACAGACAGGTAGTGAGACCAACCAGGTTGTGGACAACAGTTGCCGCACCCACCATGAGTAACAGACAGGTAGGAGAGCAACCAGGCTGTGGACAACAGCTGCCGCACCCACCACGAGCAACAGACAGGTAGAGCAACTAGGTTGTGAACAACAGTTGCCGCACCCACCACGAGCAACAGACAGGTAGGAGAGCAACTAGGCTGTGGACAACAGTTGCCGCACCCACCATGAGTAACAGACAGGTAGTGAGACCAACCAGGTTGTGGACAACAGTTGCCACACCCACCACGAGCAACAGACAGGTAGGAGAGCAACTAGGTTGTGGACAACAGTTGCCGCACCCACCATGAGTAACAGACAGGTAGGGGAGCAACCAGGCTGTGGACAACAGTTGCCACACCCACCACGAGCAACAGACAGGTAGGAGAGCAACTAGGTTGTAGACAACAGTTGCCACACCCACCACGAGCAACAGACAGGTAGGAGAGCAGCCAGGCTGTAGGCAAGAGTTGCCACACCCACCATGAGCAACAGACAGGTAGTGAGACCAACCAGGTTGTGGACAACAGTTGCCACACCCACCACGAGCAACAGACAGGTAGGAGAGCAGCCAGGCCGGGGCTCAATCCATAATTTATGACAGCATTAATCCACCTCGTCATTTTGACACATAGGTAGACCTCCTTTAAAAATGGTAGGTCATACATTTTTTTACATAGCATTTATATATCATGACTTGTAGCCATAGGTCCCCGAAAAAAATCAGACCTTTAGGTAGTACCTTTTTAAATAACATTACCAGCCTACTTAAAAAGACAGTGAGCAGCCAATTCGATCGGTGACACCTCTTGTTGGTTCTTCTCAAAACCCACAACATTTTTTTTAAATATATATATTCTTCCTTTTTTATAATTATTGGTGTTCATTGCCAACTCTGCCATTCACTTGTATTTATTGCCTTCTAACCTTCGTTAATTTAACAATTTTCAACCAATAAATGTATATATATCCGGCAAGATACACAAGACCTACCAGGTTGGAGAGTGTGCAGCTTCTAATAAAACAAAGAATCAGTGTGTGCAGCACAAGAAGTTTATGTGGCACAAGTACTGGAGATGTGCATTACACTTGCACTAGATGCGTCGACAGAAATGGTGATTATGTATGGAATCAGAACTATACACAAAATTATTGGTTCCAAGCTATATTTAATCATGTACTAATAGGGTCTTGGTCGGTCCCTGACAGGACAATTTAGGGTTCTGTGCAAACCCTGTGTCTTTTAAAAAAATATATATATGACAAGTCCTTATATTCAGGCATAACTTGTTATATAAACCACATACAACGTGGAACATAATGATCTATCCAAATGTAACTTGGATTCTCTACACTGCATCCACCATATTGGTTCCGCCATCTTGAATTTTTCAAGTTTCAGATGTTTTTCATAAAAAAGGCATGCCCCATATTGTCCATAGCAAAGGTCAACTCTTTAGGCTATCGAAAAGTTGGTTAAAGTACCCTTAAAGGATTGACACCGCATGGATTTTATTTATTTTTAGTTTTATTAAAAGTTTCATAAATTCACAATGAGTAGTTTCAATTTTGAGCTAGGGAAAACTTAAACATTTAGGCCATCTTACAGTAAAATTATTAACATTTTAGAAAACAATTTGTAGTAGGTAAGGAGATTTATTTTATATGAGACAAGACTTGGTTAAGAAAAGTTATGTTTATTACAATAATTATAAGAATAAATGTAACTTTTTCTTATCCGAGTCTTATCTCATATAAAAATGGTTAAGTTTGAAAATTAGGATGTATAGGAAAAACAAATGATACCACTCAAATCGACCTGTGACAGTTCGTCTAGGTTGGCAGTAAACATTCACCCTTCTAGTGTTAAATTAAAAATAACCTTTATTTTAAATAAATGAATAAAATTAATTTTTGTCACACTTTTCTCTAAAACTAGTTTATTCTTGAGTTAATGTAAAACTAATTCAAACCAATGAGCCACACCAATATTTCAAAAATCACATTTTACATTTAAAATACTTTTTAGGTTATATAATTATTTTGTCGATTTACTTTTTGTTTATTCACAATAAATTACCTATTAGGCCTAAATTGTTTCAGTTCTGAACTGTATTCGTCTGTTGACCCGTCTGTTGCCGTACATCTTTGAGGACCCGGATTGGCGTGGTTTTTTCTGGTCCAGTCTCCCAGGGCAGTCCCAGGAAGACGAAGAGGAACAGTCGATGCCTCTTGCTCAGTCACTCATCAACGCCATCTGCGTGAGTTTCTTATCTGGCTAGTTTACACAATTTGCCAGTCAAAGGCAGGAATATATCTTACATTTATTGTTTTAACACTTAAATGTAGCTTTCATTTTTAATGTAAATTTAGGAAAATGGATCCATTCACAGGTAAAGAGCTAAGCTGAAGTATCAGTCCAGTTTTTTTTAGCACCGTATCTTACTACCCCTCTGGGTTATATGCCTATGTACAAACTACACTATTATTTTAGGGATTAGGAAGGCTTAATTTACATGAAATGCGCCCGCATTTGCACTTAGGGAAAGTGGAAAACCATTTAGGAAAAACCACCCTCAGTGCACCCGACCGGGATCAAACTCAGATATCCCCGTCTTAGGAAGTCCAGTCAGTCCAGATCAAGAACTCAAATCATGTCTATAAAACCAGACATTTTTTGATCAGAATGATAATTTATGGACAATCTTATAAAACAAATAGAATCGAAACAAATTTCATGAATTTGACCCGTTGACTTATCACATGCTCTAAACATGATGACGAGGTCCAGATGAAAAGATGCAGGCCTCCACAACCATAAAATTGAACACTACCTGATAAATTTGTATTCAGGAAATAAAAGTGAGAAATAATGTGATGTTAGGATAGCACAATTTAATATAACCGATGTGATAGTGTGTACTATGACAAGTGGACATCAACAAAACAAAACAACCTCCATGCAAATGGCTTATCATTCTTTCATATAACTTGAACAGGTACTAAGAAGCAGTGAGTATGTATTTAGTCATTGAATTATTTTAAAATTTGTATATTTTATTCTATTTCCAGGATCTCTTATTTTGCCCGGATTTCACCGTTGTCTCAAATAGAAAATCTGGGCCGGTAAGTCATTATATTTTTTATTTGTTATTTCATAAACGAATAAAACTAGGAAATGTTAAAAAAAACCTAGCCTAATGAGTAAGTAGTAACAAGAAGAAGAAAAAATCTCACACATTGTTTCAATCAATAGCGAATCTACCTTTTAAGCAAAGGGTCCTGGGTTCGATTCCCAGCATGGTCGAAAAATGTATCACTGGTGAAATGTGTGTTCCCCCTTCCACAGTAATATATTATTCTTATATTTGACATATTTAGCGTTCCTTTTTTGAACCGACTGATTATGTCGGAACATGAGAATGTCTCTGAGCGAGAGGGAAAGTACCTACCAATTTTGCCAGGAAAGGTGTTTTCCCGGAACTCCCAGGTTTCTTTCACATGCCACAATTGACATGGGACCGACGGCTTTACTTCCTCTCTGAGGGTAGCTGTGTTACGGATTTTTATCGCTCAGTAAAAATCTGTCGACCCAGGTTGGGTTTAAACTCACGAACATCGGGTCCTGAGGTGAGTACTCTACCCTAAGAACATTGAGGTCATCTTCACAGTGATGAATTAGTGGTCGAGGGGCTGGGTGTTGTGTCTGTTCTAGATTTAAGTTTAGTTTATATAAGTCGTGTGCTGATATAATCATTCGGTTCAAAAGTGCAAATTAAATACCTCAAATAAATAAAAGTAAGGGAATTTTTCCTGGAGAAAGTTATAAACTACCGCCATCCATAGGAGATATGTCTGGAGGGGATTCAATACGACAAACACTAATTTTTATTCATCCTTAAAAAACATTGGACGAGTCAGAAGATATTCACACACGCTTCAACTAAACATTGGACAAGTCAGATGATATTCACACATGCTTCAACTAAACATTTTGTTCCATTATTTCTCTTTTTCTTTACATGCCGTGGTAATCAAACTTAAAATATTAATGACAAGCTACCTGTTACCTGTTCTTCACACGAGATGTGTTTTATAATACATATCTATATCATACAGTGGTGTAACTTACACCCCGCAGTGCGGGGAGGCGGCATATATTGGACATAGCTGCCAGTTGAATAAATATCAGATTTAAAAGTAAGCAGTTAATAAAGTTTGTTTACAGTGCTTAAACAAAAATTTTTGCTCACAGCAACAGATGAGGAAGTGACTGAGAAATTATCCATTTTGGTTAAGGAATACGAAGAAGACTTTAATTTACCTACAAGGTAAACAGTTTTAGAGCAGCTTTGAAAAGTGAAATTAAAAATCATCAATACAACAGCTGATCTATTGTTTCTTAAACGTTACACTTTGGCATCAAGCTTGCCAGATCTTTGTACTGCTTTTATTGTGTTACTTACTCTTCAAGTTACTATTTCTACAGCTGAAAGATCCTTTTCAAAGTTGAAGTTGATAAAAATAACTATTTAAGAAGTACCATGCGTCAACAAACACTTTGTGCTCTCAGTGTATTAACTATTGAATGTGAAAAAGCACGTGGCCTCGACCAACATGAAGTAATTATATTATTTGCCTCTCAAAAAGCCAGAAGGGAAACCTCTTGTCCAGCTTGACTTGACTCAATATGAAAAAATGTTAAATGTTTAGTAATAGTACATGTAATTTTCAGTTCCTAAAGTAAAGTAGTAATTTTTTCATATTTCTAACATGAGTTTTTATTTTTATTCCTATTCCAACCCCTTAATTACGTTAGCTAAAATCGCTCAAAAAGTAAAGAGGTCAGGAGGATAAAATGTTTATTATGGGGGGGCCCCAGTTAAAGAAAGTTACACCACTGTATATCTCGGAACCTTTCAAAGCTGCTTCAACCAAAATATGATTAGCATATGCTGGGGAAAATGCCATAAAGTTGTGTTTTGTAGTGCTCATCTTGAAACAAAATGGCGGACA
Source organism: Timema genevievae (assembly GCA_902155825.1). Classification (NCBI taxonomy): domain Eukaryota; kingdom Metazoa; phylum Arthropoda; class Insecta; order Phasmatodea; family Timematidae; genus Timema; species Timema genevievae. The sequence continues at coordinate 130,463 of CABFWO010000877.1, forward strand.
CACATTTTAACTAGCTTAAATGTTAACTGGATGTCAGAGCTATGTCCTTTCAAAATGTTGATCACAATCGATGAAGTTGTATTTTGATTGAAAGAGTAACAGGCATATAACATTGCATTTTTATATATTCTTCCTCCTTTAATCGCTCCCCCCCCCCCCCCCCCCCCCCCCCCCC
>CABFWO010000877.1:136151-222839 GCA_902155825.1 Timema genevievae
ACCAGCAAGTCATCAGCAAACATCATGATTCATGGGTAGTAAGATGCAGTGCTTTAAAAAACAGAACATTCACCAAACGTAACATAACGTAACAACTCTATCAAAACACATACAATGGTTTTGGATTGTTTGAAAACAAATTGTTCACCAAAATGGAACTCAAGCAGTTAAGACAGATTAGGCTGCAAGTACTCAAAATAGAAGCTGTATGAGATATACCCAAAAAAAAGTGTGACATGAGGCTACGACGCTATTTAGAGTTTGCGAGAGGCACACAAACTAAATCAAAGAAGTCTTCTTCACACCTTAAACAAACAAATGAAATACTAAATAGCCCTGTCAACGTCACTCGCAATATGATTGGCTGGCTTGAACATGTGGGGCCCTCACTTAACATTCATCTAACATTAAAGATTTCTCCTCTATAACTCTTAGGTTAAGTGAACACTAAGTTAACTGTATCGTAATGCCTTCCCTTTAAAAACACAAGGAGAACATTTACTTTATGTTACGGGAACATTGAATGAACGTAAAGCTGATCGTGATCTTGGCATTACTGTATGAATGTTATAAATGCATTATAACAAAACATATTAACATTTAGTTATTATTTATTTCATAAAAACACCACTTAGAATCCATGAAGTATTGTAAACATTGTATGTGGCCTGTGTCACACAGATTGTTTGACTAATATTGTATTGTTCTCTATTACAGAAGTTCCTGTACTATGTGTTAAAGAGCAGTGACGTGCTCGAGATCTTGGTGCCGATACTGTACCACTTGAACGACTCGCGGGCGGATCAATGTAAGTCTTGCTACAGATGCTATGAAATTTAGGGGTATACAAGTACTCAAAAATTTGAGCTCTATTTAAGTTATAGTAGCTGCTTGAACTCTTCTCAAAATTCTTACAAAACTCAAAAAATGTGAGCATGTATTCAAAATGTTATATTCTTTCTCGAAAACTCCAAGTTTAAATAATCAAGATCAATTTTAAGAAATAATTTCATAGTAAATAGTCACTCACTATTGTATTAAATATATTTAAAAATCCAAATTTGTTTGATCATAATTAATTGGTTTCACACAAAAATTTCACTCCAAAACATCTCTGTTGGTACTTATGATTTATGCAGGTATTTATTACATGGATTCAACTTGAAATATTAATTGTAAAAATATTTCTTTTTCTACTCGAATGGGACTTTAAGTGAAACTGCCAACTCACACACACCCATAAATTAATTTAATTTAGAGGCAAAACTTGTCAAACCAAATAAAATGGTAAATATAGCTTTATAAAAACATTTTTACTTTGTGTTAACCTTGGTCCTTACTTCTAAAATCCCTACTATCTTATTTTTGGTAAACAAACCTCTTTTCACTTATTAGGTATATTTGCGAAAGAATCATCTAGGGATGTGTAAAGAGCACTTTTTAAATTTGTAGTGAACGTCGATTTGGCTTCAAGAATATTTCGTACTATGAAATACTCATACTAAGAAATATTCTTGAAGCCAAATCAAAGTTTGAATATTTATTTATTAATTGTTTTAGACTTGAAAAAATATTATAGTGTGGCTCTTTATATAACATAATGCACTAAAATAACATGTAAAATGTTTCACTGCACAATTGTTTGAAATACTTCATCCGCCACTGGCCGAGACTGTTTGTAACATCTCTCCACCTCGTCTCTTCCTCCACAATGAGTCAGTCTTCTCCTCTTTCCTCCACACTTCTCTACATTCCTTTCAACCACCTATTTCTTGGTCTTTCTCTCGGCCTCCTGTCCTCCCACTTTACTTATATCTTCTCCTCCATTCTCCTCGCGCTACCTCCCGTCCTGCACTGACTCCTCCTCTCACACTCATTTCTCATAGGCCACTGATCTATGTTTGAATGTTCGCCTCGTCATGATCATGACGATAAATAATGTATTGGACTATTCTAATATAAAACAACTCCTAATGGTGATAATTGAACTTAAATTAGCTGTCAGTATTTTTATTCACCAAGCCTCCTAACTGTTGAACTTAAATTAGCTGTCAGTATTTTTATTCACCAAGCCTCCTAGCTGTTGAACTTAAATTAGCTGTCAGTATTTTTATTCACCAAGCCTCCTAGCTGTTGAACTTAAATTAGCTGTCAGTATTTTTATTCACCAAGCCTCCTAGCTGTTGAACTTAAATTAGCTGTCAGTATTTTTATTCGCCAAGCTTCCTAAGTGTTGAACTTAAATTAGCTGTCAGTATTTTTATTTGCCAAGCCTCCTAACTATCAAAGCCGGAATTTCTTTTGAAGCAAAGTTGAAGATGATATATGTTTCAAAGCCAAGTCGAAGTTTCAAAGCTCCACATACCTCTAGAATCATCCTTCTTTCATGATTACTAAAATCACAAATTAAGGGCTATTTACTATTAAAGACAACAGTAAAGTAAACCTAATTTGAGCTGTGAAAACATTTCTGGATTTGTTTTTCAATTGTGAAGATAAGAAGAAAGAAAAAAATATTTCGTGAAGATGTAGTGATCCAAGGTTAGGTTATATCTGCCATTGATATCATAACCTGTGGCCGCGTGGTCTAACGCGCTACACTCATATTAGGCTGCCGAAGACGGAGAGATTGGGGTTTGATCTCAGTTAGGTGCACTCAGGGTGGTTTTTCCTAAATGGTTTTCCACTCTTCCTCAAAGCAGATGCGGGTGCACTTCCTAATCCCTAAACCATTAGTGTAATTAATACATAGGCTTACAACCCGAATGGGTAGTAGTACCCAGTGTTTAAAAATATATTACTGTACTGATGACAGAATATAGCCACTCCCGAATAGCCTGTGCCTATGGTATCAATGATAGCTCCAGTTACTATCTTTTATCTTGTTTTGTGCTGTAGCTCGGGTTGGGCTGATGCACATCGGAGTGTTTATACTTCTGCTTCTCAGCGGAGAGAGGAACTTTGGCGTGCGACTGAACAAGCCATACACAGCGACCATTCCTATGGACATCCCTGTTTTCACAGGTAGAGCTAGCCCTAAGACCTGTATGTCGGAATCTCGTAACATAGAGAAACACAATGTTGTAATCAGGATTCATGTAACGTAACAACTCTAGCAAAACACTGGCAGTAAATTTGAACAGTTTGAAAACAATTTGTTAGTTGAAATATAAGTGAGTGTGAAATGTGCAACGCAACTTCCTAAAAGAGAAAACCAAGAAACATAAATAGGAGAGAAAGGAAATATATATTTTTAGTTTCTAGTATGATTTAATTTGAGTTATTGAATCCAATAATATAAAATTAGGATGTAATCTTGGCAGACAACTCTAGGGGCTATTGTTCCAGGGACCCACGCGGACCTCCTGATCACAGTGTTCCACAAAATAATAACTACAGGTCATCAGAGATTGCAGCCTCTGTTCGATTGTCTACTCACCATACTAGTCAATGGTGAGTTGTCTTAGACTGAAACCTAGTCCCCTTTGTTTGTGTTAACTTGGGTAACCCTTGCCATAGACTGGACTGATGATCTTGAGGTTCGAATCCTGGTCGAGTATATTTATGGTGTAAGTTACTCTCTCTCCATGCAAATACATGTACACTTGCTATAAATTCAACCTTCCTCATCCCTGACACATTATCATAATTAGTACGTATGCGTATAACCTGAACAGGTAGGCAGTGACAACATTAACAATTTGTTCCTCTGTGAGTGGACAGTTTAACACGTTCGCTGTAAAACGAGAGCAGTACTGATATTTGGTCACGTAACAGCTCTAATCCAATCACAAGAAGTCCGCATGGCCAGCGTAGCCCACACTGCTCGATTAGAGATAATTTCGACTTTTCCAGCACTTCTACAGAAAACCTTCCAAGAAGACCCAATTAGCGCATGCGCGAACTTTCAAACATTGTGTATCTCAAAAGTGATGATTTAAAAACGACAGTTAATTGGAAGCCATGAGGCTTATCAATGACAAAATCAAACTCGGGCATTAAGTAAAACATCTCACTTTAATTTAAATACAGTAACTTGCACTGATTGTAATATTTACGTTTTTATGTTTGACGTTTCAATGCATCATAGGTAAACAGAGATTCCCAACTTTCTGCAAGTGTGTGAACATCTGCACCATTAAAAGGTGCGGACTTACTGTACTGCTTTCAAATTTCACCGTACGTGTGAATTCCCCTTTATTATTGTTTGGTCTAAACCTAAGAGGATAATCGATTATTGCTATTTGTAAGACTCGACGATAATGATATTGAGATACCAAGTTTTACATATACTAAGCATTAAATGCTTTGTGCATATTTATATTTGATTTTTCTCTGAATAAATAGTTAAATACACAATATGAACGAAAAATATAGACAGTTCTATCCTAGATTTTTTAATGAATACTAATTCGACTCGTATTTACGTAAATAATAACACTTTCAGCTTATAATATCATCACTTTTTGAGAAAAATAACACCACTTTTCTCCTAAAAATAACCTCATCTTTTGCATGTTTCTATAAATGATACAAAATTTAAAATAAGATAAAGAAAAATGGCGCCAAACGGCTTTATTAAATAACTAAACATTTAAGGGGGATTGAAGGGCAAGGCCCACACACCATAAAATTGGAGGCCTCGCCTTTCTCTCCTCTTTTAAATGTCTAATAAAATAAAATAAGAAAAGAATAAAACTTAAAGAATATTTGTACGAATTGTGATTTTTATTATAGCAAACATTGGTAAACCAAGAAGTGTCTGTATAATATAGTAATCAAAGAGTGAATGGAGGTTGGTTCAGTTCTTGTGTCTGGTACACTCTTTCCTATCGTGTTTTGTTGTTTGTGTCGCAGTGTCTCCGTACTTGAAGACTCTGTCAATGGTAGCCAGCACCAAGCTACTGCACTTGCTGGAGGCTTTCAGTACTCCCTGGTTTCTCTTCTCTTCACCGACCAATCATCATCTGGTCTTCTTCCTTCTCGAGATATTCAACAATATTATACAATACCAGTTTGATGGTAGCGTACATGTTACTATTATCGCTAATAAACTGGATGGATCTACCATGAAGTACATACTTAATATTTTCACTGTTTAGGACATCAACAATAATAATAATAATAATAATAATAATAATAATAAACTATTTCCAGCCTGTGGTCGGATGAGTTTAGTAAAATGCTTCCATCTACCTCCTTCCTTTCACCATTTTTTCTACTTTATATAAGCTAATAATGGCGTAAGAGTGGTGAAAGGCAAGAGGAGGATGGAAACATTTTACTAAACTGACCCAATCACATTATAGAAAAAAGACTAAAACTACTTCCCTGTGAAACCTTGCTTTATTCCCACAGGGAACTCTAACCTGGTGTACACGATAATCCGCAAACGTCAAGTGTTCCACTCCCTCGCCAACCTCCCCAGTGACTACGGTACCATCACCAAGTCGTTGACCAAGCAGTCCCGACGACATCTACCCAGTACCACTGTCGCCGAGAATGCTCCAGAGACACCGAGCATGGAGGGTTCCCGCCCGGCCCTACCGGCTGAGCCCGGAACGCTCAAAGCGACTCTCCCCGACACTCCGGGTAACATGTGATATATACACTTCGCAAGGCGGTGCTAGCTGCAAGCCCATTTTAATTAATTTTGATTATTTGGAAAAATACTTTCCTTTCTAATATATCTCTTTAAGGAAAACCACTTTCCTTTCTAATAATATAGCTCTTTAAGGAAAACCGCTTTCTTTTCTAATAATATATCTCTTTAAGGAAACCCACTTTTTGCTTTTTAAGGTACTATATTATATACTCGTATCCAATGTCCATTTCCTGTGTTCGTCCTTTAGATTATTAGTTTCATATGACCATTTAAATTTAATCATTATTTCAGCAACTCATAATGTAAGAAATTATATTAATATAATTGTAAAACTTTCATCCAAATTGTCTTCAATTCGTACATTTGAAAAATGACATGTGAATCATTTTGATCTCCAAATTTTGCTATTCACGAACAATTATTTGTACAAGTGTTTGGTTTCCCATACATTCTTTCTAATAGATGATTTTTCATACCGTCTTTAAAATGTGTGAATGCTCCTGGGTTTGCAGGTATTGACAAGATGACAGAGAAGGAGTCTGCGCACCCATCAGCACACCAGATGTGCGAGTTAGCCTCTACTCCAGCGGTGAATGGCTCTGTTAGTAGCGATGTGCCACTAGTACCAGGGACCTCTGAGGCTGGAGACACTTCACTTGCAGAACCACAAGAACCTCCCAGGACTAAACGTGTGGTAGGAACGTTTAAGTTAAAGTCAACACTATCAACCTAAATATTGCAGAAAGAGCACTTCTCCAATCGATACAAATGTTGTAAAGTCAAATATAACTTTCTCTGCTCCGCATCACAACTATGACTAAACTAATAGTTATTTTTTTATAGTTTTATTCAACGTAATAAATGTTTTGTGGGGATGTGCAAAGTCCACTTTATCAATAACAACAAAATTGTTGCAGCATCTAATTACTTATTCGGGTTATTCACAGTTGTACTAATGAGCTAGGGATAAGGAAGGTTTAATTCCAAAAGAAGTGTCCCTGCATTTGTATGGAGGGAGAGTGGAAAAACACTCTGTACACCTGACCGAGACTCGAGCCCAGATCTCTCCATCATTGGCAGTCCAGTCTATTGCGATAATTACGCCTTAGGCCCCTTTTTGACTTAGACAAGGTGGGTGTCACCTGCGTCCATGCTCATGTGTGGACGTGTCTGCACCCATGACTCTTTTCAGATGTTTTGGGCAAAAACTACCACTCGCGCTGTGTTCTATCTAGTTTGTATTGTGTGATTGTACAGTATGTACCATGAACAGCTTCTTCTTCTTCTTTACCTCTTTTACTGCAAAAAATATTAGACATAGACATACACTAGGGGTGCATCAATTGACCAAGGAGAGGAGCAAGGTTGGAGCACTTCACTCCAAGCTTTGGGGTCTATAATCTTCCCGGGACTTGTCCCAACTGGTCTCTTGGACTAATGATATTAACAGTTTTAGAGTCAATATCTGCATTCGATAAGCGACTGGAGGATTTGACCAATCAGCGATAAGCGGAACGTGGGCACTGCGTGTGAAGAGATGTATTACAAGGCATGGCCTATTTCATCTATGCACGGCTGAGCCAAGTATTTCACCCTCGCGCCGGTGACGTCAGTCTCCTGCCCTGTGTGAAAGGCTCAACCTGAAACAGTGGTCATTAGTTTTAGAGGGGGGGTTGCGTCACCCGCTTTGTCTGAAAGAGGCCTTAAAGCATTCAACCACTGGTGTTGGTCAATTGTATTTTGAGCGTGTCATCACTAAAACAAAAATATTCAAAACACTTGTTTTGTTGAAAGAGGTTGTATTTAGGATGAAGACATTTTATCAAATAAAGTCTGTTCCAGCCTGTTAGTCCGGACTCTCCTTCTCCATCCATACATTCCAGAGAGAGCAAGAAAACATCTGACTCTGGAGTTCACAGGAGCATCTCTCAGGTACTACTTCACATCTAACTTATATGATCTTTAATCTACTTTTGTTGTTGTTGATTATTATTATTTGTTTTTATTATCATCATCATTATTAGGTGTTGCGTCTTTCGACAGGTTCATTTCTTTGTCCAAATTGAGTCCTCCAGCCTGTCCTAGCAGCAGCTTACTATTTAATATCCTGGAAAGTTCATCTTCTTTCCTTGTTTGAGGTCATCCGTCAGTTGTATTGCTAACCATTCTTCCTTCCACCTTCTATGATGTCACTCAATAAGACCTTTCTTCTCATAATCCAGTTGTATTTTCTTAATAGAATTACCTGAAGAGCTGTTGGTTATCTTCTCGTTGACTCTTATTAGAACTTCTTCATTCGTCACTTAATCCTCTGTGTTTTCCTCCAGCTCCACATCTCAAACAGTTCCTAATATTTCTTCTCCTTTCACTCAAGGTTCAAGATTAGGGGTGTGCCAAGGCCACTTTTTAAATGTGAAGTCGAAGCGAATCTTGAAATTTGCGAAGAAAAGTTGAAGCTAACTAGGATTTTTGTTGTCGTCACTTAACGCTAATTTTAATTTTTATATTAACTATTTTTCTAGATCATGTTAGTAATAAGGACCAGGAAAATTTCCTTATTTGTGACTTAAGGACTATATTAATAATTAATTCACACAGGCTTATTTATAAGCTTAGTAAATTATTAATAAAGTTTTAATTTTTACTTACATCGTGGAGTTTATAATATTATTTTGCAAACTTTACGTATGCATGTCTTTTTATCTGCATTTCTCTGATTATAACTATACATTGAATTATGTTTTCATTTCTCACATTCTGTATCAGCCATTTTGAATAATAAAGAAAATGTGAAATAGCTCTGAAAAACTTGTGTGTCAAAATGCACTTGTAAATTTGTCACAGATAATTCCAAAGAGATAGAATATTAAGGACTAAACATTAGATGTGAGCTGGGATGATAGCACAACTAAAGTGCTTTCTCTGCTTCATACCAGTGACCATGATGTTATTTCTTTGTATGTGTTTTTATTTCTTACAAAATTATGTTGGCAATAGTGAATATAATATATTGATATTACTTACCCGCTTTTGATCTATGCTTACGTTGTGTTAGTTAAATTACTAGTCAGGGTTAAAATTCTGTTTGGCAACGGTTTTAAAATTATTAAATATTGAAAAATATAATATTTAGTAAAATTAAATTAAATCATTTGATAAGTTATCAAAGATTTAGCTTTCCTTCGAAATTTTTCGAGTATGCGAAGGCTATTGTAGATGTCCAAGTCGAAGCCGAAGGAGATTTGACCTTCAACTTCGACTTTTTGAAGCTTCGCACACCATTATTCATGTTTCAGACCCAGGTGTAACACTTCAGCAGTTTCTTCCTCACATTAATCCAACATAGAATAACTTGTTTCAGAGCTCGGCAATCAAGTCACTTAAGCTGTCATTTGAAACTTTTAACAAATTTCAATATGGATATTTCTCACCAACAATGAGAAGTCAGAGGGTCCTGTATTTATTTACTGAAGTATTTAGGGTGCATTTTCGGAACCGACTGATTATATCAGCGCACGAGAATTTCTATGAGCGAGAGCGAAGGGGCTTATCAATTTTTCCAGTAAAGGTATTATTACATACCTTCCAGGGTTCTTATTTTTATCTCTCAAGAAAAATGCATCGACCTCGGCTGGGTTTGAACCGACAAACATTGGGTCCTGAGACGACCACTTTACCCCAAGACCACCAAGGTCGACGAGAGGGACATGTAGTATGTGTCCAATCACGATGTTACTGTTGATAAAACATTGTCACTTTTCATTAACACACACAACGCCACAACTTATTAATGCACAAGAATATAATGTTAGTGATACATTCAGCGGTGGATCCAAGGAGTCCTTTAGGGGAGGACAAATACTGGAAAATAACTAAATGTCAACCCCTCTTTCATGTGGGCCTGAATTGTCAGGACAGGTTGCAGCCGAGGATGGGGGAGATGGTGATAAGAAGTCCTAAAAGATATGAAAAAACTTAAAATATTATTTAGAAGCTTGTGGCAGAACGAAGTATTGCAAGGAATGCTTGACCAATGGCCTGACTGACACTCTAGGTGGCCCAACACGGTTATAAACCCTGGTACCTTGGGACTCAAACAGTAGCCCCTCACCACATGTACTCGGCGATCCGGCGTCCAAAACCGGATAGCTCCTAAAAGGGGCCTTCTAGGTTCGATGGATAATTGTCAGCCCTGTTAGCTAGAAATCTCTTATTATTTATAATACAACTTGACCTGATTGCCAAAAGAAATGTTGGCACTCTATTTAAGTTGTCAGCGCTTATGTTCTTTTATTTACTAACTAATAATAACACCTTACAATACTCGTTTTGTAACTTACAATCCACATCACAACAAGTTTTAAACAAACGCCTCACTTTATGCTGTGTTAATTACATAATTAATATAATAAAGTAGGCTACATAATTATGTGTTTTGTTGTGTTTTAATTGTGAACTTTGAGGCCTTCAATTTTCTGGTAGGTTGGTAAGTGTTTAAGCTATGTCATTCTATTCACCTTTCAATGTTTGATATAATACAGCCGTTCAGCACCATTTTCCTTTGTTTAAATTCATGTTTGTAACTCTTATTTATCATTCTACTATATTCCACTGAGTTGGTACAACCTGCCCTGCTGAACCGTAAGGCTTGAACAGAGTTCAAAATATTCTAAACCTGATTTAAAGAGGGTGTTTATAATTTGATCAAAAATGTGTTTGTTGTATCAAATGAAGTTGATGTAGTTTTCTTATTTGATATTGTCTTGATGCGTTCTCTGTTATGTTGGTAGCGTCAGAGTATCCAATTGTCAGACACCTCTCTGGGGAAACAGAGTGTGCCCGGGGTGGGGCATTGGGTGCCCACCTCGGACTGGGTTCACTCCTGGAAGAGCAAACTCCCTCTGCAGACTATCATGAGGCTATTGCAAGTTCTCGTACCGCAGGTCGAGAAGATATGTATTGATAAGTAAGTACATCTTCACCTTCATTTCTTAGGGAATTCAACCTTGGTGGCCTTGGGGTAAAGTGCTCGCCTCAGGATCCGAAGTTCGTGGGTTCAAACCTAGCCGAGGTCAATGCATTTTTCTTGAGAGATAAAAATTCGTAGCACAACTTCCTTCAGAGGGGAAGTAAAGTCGTCGGTCCCATGTCGATTGTGGATGTAAAAAAACCCTGGAAGGTATGGGAGAATATGTTTATCGGCAAAATTGATAGGACCTTTCGCTATCGCTCATAGAAATTCTCGTGTGCTGATATAATCAGTCATTTTAGAAAGTGCACGTTAAATAACTTAAATAATAAAAACACCTCTTAGGCCTAAAGTAGATGATAGAAAAAATAAAGGGGACACATATTTTTGTTGATTGGTTTTGGCAGCCCTATAGGCTTGAGGGTTTCAAGTGTTACTGTATAATTTTATTTCCCTTTGTATTGTCTATGTTAGTGCTTATTGGTGTTAAATGAACAACTGCATTTCAAATTAGTGGAGAATTAATTGATGGGATTGTTTGTAGCTATATCTTCATACTCAATCCTATTTTCATGGATGTTATATCAAATGGACCTATGAACAGTGCCAGGGAAAAGAGAAAACATTAATTTATTAATAACATGAAGAGTTTGTTAGTCTGTAATGAGCATTGCGTGATATCTACAGCACACAGACGGTTGACATTTTTTAAATTATTAGCCCTTGTGTACCATCATGTGCAACTTAAAGCCAGAATTTTAAAATTTTGATTAAATTCTTTTTTTTTTTTAATTAACTATAAATCGGGTCTGGCCCTGGGCAACACAGGGTTGAAAAGCACTAACTTTAAAGTCACCAGGGCATGCCTGGTACTTTAGATCAGGGCTTCTCAACCTGGGAGCCGCAAAACATTTGAAAGAAGAATTATAAATAATATGGGACTAATTTTATCCTTCATTTTTGACCACATTGGCGACATTGCTTGTTGTGACTTTAAGCTGCACTCTTGTCTCAACATGGCAGTATCTCGTCTTGCTTTTTGCTGGCTAGGGAGAGTAACAAAAGGTTTGAAAGTACGTTCTATCATGACTCATTCTTGGCGGCTTGTACCTTGCAAGTGAGACAGAAATAGATATAAATACTAGCAGGTAGATTTCAAATCTCATCATCAGTACTAACCAGTCGAGTTCCACAACAGTTCACCAACACATGTCACTAAATAGTTTCGCCCGGTGTTGAAGGCCTTAGTAGCAGTTTATGATCCATCGTGTTCGGAGATATTGCTAGTTGTTCACTGTTCAGTGTTAGTTGCACAGTGTTCAGTTGTTAAGTTTTTCACTGTTACTTGTACAGTGTTAATAAGTTGTTTAGTTGTTCTTCTAGTATCTCCGGCATACAAAGATGTACTGGACGAGAAAATAATTAACTGTTACCAGTTAGTGGCTACGATCATTTCAAAGACAAATTGTGGTAAAATCGTCTTAACCATGAAAAAGTGGTTAAATTTGACAAAGACTAAGACAGCAGATAATACTGAAGCTAGAGATCCTGCAGAATCGGGATTATCCAGCACTAACAAGAATGTGCAGATATATAAAAGTGAAGATATTTCTCATTCGCGGGCAAAAAAGAGGAAATACAATGAAACATATTTACAATATGGACTTACTTTTATTTCCACAAATATTGAAGACAGACCTATCTGCTTGATTTTTAATGAATGCTTGGCGAGTGAAAGTCTCAAACCTGCAAAATTAAAAAGACATCAACAAACAAAGCATGCTTCCTATTCCAATAAGCCTGTAAAGTTTTTCGAAAGGCTATTAGAATCATCGAAAAAACAATAACAATCTCTTGAAACTCATGTACTGGTCGATAAAAAGTACTTAAGAGCATCTCATGAAGCCTCTTACTTAATTGCAAATGCTAAGAAACCATACACCATTGCCGAAGATCTTGTGTTGCCAGTGGTAATTAGAATAAATGAAATTATTCAAGGGCAAAAATTTGCAGATGAATTTTAAAAAATTTCACTTTCACATGATATTGTGGGTAGACGAATTTTGGAAATTAGCAATCACCAGTGTGAGCAACTTATTGAAAGAAATAAAGAAAGTTTGAAATTTGCAATTCAGCTGGATGAATTGACTGACATTACAAACTTTAGCACAGCCATTGGCATATGTCAGGTAGTGTTATGATAACAGTGTCCACGAAGACTTACTATTTTGTCAGTATATAGATGGACGTACAACTGGTGAGGCACTTTTTCAAAAAGTGAATTAATTAACTGTGTTGAGGTATGTACCACTGGTGCAGCAGCAATGACAATAAGAATAACTGGATTTCAGGTAAATGTTAAATCTGCAAGCAATAGGCATACTACTTTCACTCATTGTTTGATTCATCGAGAGGCATTTAGTGGCCAAGAAAATTTCTACAGATCAGAATGCTGCACTACAAGATGTGGTTAAGGTTATCACTTTTATTAAATGTCATGCCCTAAATAGTCGCCTCTTTGCAAATTTATGTGATGAAATGGAATCCAATTTCAGAATACTTTTACTGCATACAGAAGTGCAATGGCTGTCAAGGGACAAGCATTGAGACGACTATTAGTGTATAAAAAATATGAAATAATACTATTTCTGTCTGAAAATAACTCTGAATCTGTCACTTTCTTTTACAATCAAAATTGGCTGTGCAAATTATGCTATCTGTCAGATTTATTTGAGAAACTCAACGAACTTAATGTCTCTCCAAGGGGAGAGCACAAATATTTTTACACTAAAAGATAAAATTCAGCCTTTCATGAAAAATTAAACATTTGGAAGACTTAAATATAAAATGACTCATTTGAAATGTTTTCATACACAGAGGATTTTATTGTTGATAATATGCTTAGTTTGGACTTGACTAAGCAGATAATAATTGATAATTTGTTATGCTTGGAAAACAATTTTCAGACACAATTTCTACCGGAATTAGACAATAATCAATTAGATTGGATTCAAAGCCCTTTTATCGTGGCGATGGGAAATGTGAAGCATCTCTCTTTGAAAGCCCAAGAAGAATTTGCAGAACTTTCATGTGATTCAAACCTCAAACTTGAATTTTTAAGGGAAAACTTGAACACTTTTTGGTTTGGTGTTAAAGCAGAATTTCCAATATTGTCGGAATTAGCGATGCCATTTGGTATCACCTATTTGTGCAAATTGGCATTTTCGACAATGACGGCAATTAAAACCAAATACCGCTCAAGTCTTAAGAACATCGAAATTGCTGAGACCAGCATTGACAAATATTAAGCCACGATTCGAGTTATTGTGTCAGAATAAGCAATCACAGCCATCCCATTAAAGGTAAACATATTCTTATCTTTTGTCAGCCATCAGTAAACCTTTCTTTGGTATAATCAAATTTGATATTACAAATTAATTGATATAATTTTTTTAGTTTGCATTTTCTTACTTATATCAATATACTATATCAATATACTATACACACACATTTTTAATATAGTAAATTATTTGAAGAAATTTTCATTTTTTATATTTTCATACACTATTTTTTAGTCAACATAATTCCTTAATGATATAGCTATACTTATATTTAAGGTACTTTACTTTTTCGCTCAAACACGGTTTGCATAAAACAGGGTTCCATCAAACGGGGTTCACGCAAAAAACGTACGCATACAAACCGGTAAATCGACTATATACAGTGTTACTTACTACCAATTGCATTTATGACATTGAGTGAAGGGTCGTGAAAAAATGTGTCTGGTCCAAAAGGGTCGCAGATTAAAATAGGTTGAGAAGCCCTGACCTAAATAGTTTAATAACATCTAGAGGTCACATTGTTACACATGCATTTAAAGAACTTTAGGGAAATAAATTTAATAAAGCTTTTGTTGCTCTTGAATTATTTTGAGTTCATCTTCATCAACTGTTTCCAACCTTTGGCTGAGTCAGTTTAGTAAAGTTTAGAACAACACACCCTTAATCCGCCCAACCAAGATTCGAACCCTAACCTCCCTCTCACGCCAGTATCATATGAGTATGACGCCTTATACTGTGCAACCACCAATCTGGAAAAAATAAAAGCTTTAGTACTCTTGAAAAATGTAAGGTGAAGGTTAATGTGTTTTTGTTTAAATAGATTTCGTCTAACTTGCCATATTTTGCAAAGTTACTTTCTACCAAAACAATACACATTAAGGGGTCACTCTGTCAATAAATTTGGCCTTCATTGACTAGGAGATCAAGGTTTGAATTCTGGTCAGGTGTTCTTGGGGTGGTTTTCCCTAAAATAGTTTTCCACTATCCCTCAACACAAATATGGGCACACTTTCTTTAAATTCAACCTTCCTCATTACTAACACATTGGTATAATTAGTACACCTTAATACATAGATATAAACCCAGACGGATAAGTAAATCAAAAATACATTTATCTCTAAATTTAGAAGTTCTGTTAATTCTGAGCCAATGAAAAACCATTGTTATTAATCTATCCGGCATTTTACTTTACTTTCTCGAGTACAGGACGTACTTTGTACCCATCGTCACACAAGCAGCAGAATCAAGGACATTGAATGTAAGAGAGACAAGGATTACATGAGATAGTAGAGAGATGGGAGGAACACTGAAAGTGTGAGTGAGAGGAGAAGAAGGGAAGCAATTAAAAGAGGAAGAGTGCTGGAAGGATAGAGAAAGGTGGGAGACATTAGTAAACTAACCTGGCCACAGGCTAGATAAAGTTAATGATGATGATGTTAATGTTAGTAACATAGTTGCATGCGGGGACCTGTGATGAGGGGTTGGTTGACTCTGGGGTTTCTGACAATTGATCCCTCCCACCCCTTTGTGTGTCTACAAAGAGAACAGTAAGTTACAACTTCAGTTACGTTTACATATTAACTCCCATGTTGAATGTGTTTGCTTTATTTACAGCCTGTTCCTATTGTACAGTCATAATATCAACTATAGTCGCTTGTTTTTAGTAAACTCTGTTTTGTATATTGCGTAGTGACTTTGTTCTGAATGTTCTTAAATCACAACTTCCCTTCTTTGCTAGTTTCCTCATGTTAATCTGAAAGTCTGAGTCTTCAATAATCCGGGGTAGTATCTGTGTTATCCACATCCAATTATCGAGACTCTACTGTATTTATCTCTCAAGATTATTTTCTAGTGCAGGCTAGACTCTGTGTGTGTTGTGTAACTAGAGGTGTTTTTCAGGGGCCTCACCGACGAGAGTGAGATCCTCAAATTCCTGCAACATGGGACATTGGTGGGTCTCCTGCCGGTCCCCCACCCTATACTGATCCGCAAGTATCAAGCCAACTGTGGGACCACCACTTGGTTCAGAACCTACATGTGGGGAGTCATCTACCTGAGGTGCGTACACCATCGTATGGCTGTATCAAGCATTTTAGTAACTAGATCTTGAACTAATCATCATCTCTTTCCAGCCTGTGGCCGGGTCAGTTCGGTAACATGCCTTCATCTCCTTCTGTCTTTCCACCAGAACTAATCATCATCTCTTTCCAGCCTGTGGCCGGGTCATTTCAGTAACATGCCTTCATCTCCTTCTGTCTTTCCACCATTCTTCTCCTCTCACTCGCACACTTGCTGTTATCTGCTCCTCCCATCTCTTTCTTGGCCTCTCTTGCAGTATACTACCCACCTACTTCAGCTCCATTATTCTCCTTGAGATGCTTTCCTTTTCCATTATCATCACGTGACCATACATCTCACCCTTGCTTCCTCATCTATCTCATGTATCCCAATTCTTTTCCCGACAACTTTATTCTTAGTCCTGTTCCTCCACGCTCATCACAAACCTCACTCCTACATCTGCACATCGTGTTATTTATTTGCTAATGCTAACATTATATATCTTTGGAAACTTTCCAATTTTCTATTAGACTTTACTCTTAATCAATTAAATTTAAAATAATATTGCATCGGTAGGGACACCGAAATATTGTGAGAGGTGTTTCTTCAAACTTTTACTTAACACATTAAAACCAATATGAAACTATTTTTTAAATTAATTGTAGCATTCATTGAATGTGCTACACATATGCAAAATAAAATTAAATTGTTTACTTGACATTTTATATACAATAGATGGTCAATTATGATAATTTTAATGAGAATTAACAATATTAAAACTATACACATTTTTATTTTCTAGCAGACATTGTTTTTTGTCTGAAATTTGTAAAAAAAATGAGTACCAACTGTACTATTATAATTTTCTTCTCAATATTTCTATAGCATATTAAAGTTTTTCATTCCAGAAAAAATATTTTCCTCCGTCATGGACCATTGCTGAAGATGTGTTATTCTTTAAATTGAAAAATGACACCTGTACTCAGGAATCGAACCCAGGACCCTTGTCTTGGTACGCCAATGCTCTCACCACTGAGCTATCCAGTAATCGTGCCGTGCCCAGGATCATTCTTCACTCATATCTTAAGACGAAGTCTGTGATGGGCATGTGTTTGATCTGGTTATAATGAAAGTCAAATTGTGACCAAAGGCAAATATTTAAAATTTAACCACAATTTTTCTATCCGAATTACTGTATCACTTACTTTCAATTTTTTTTCTTACCATTTTCAGCCTAGAGATGTATTTTATTTACGTACTTCTAATACCGAAACCCAACTCTTGACTTAACAAATCCAATCGTTTATTTACCACAAATCAGGGTATCGCAGCAACGGATATGAAACTTGACCTTGATGGGTTAACTCAAAGTATGTTTGGTTTGTTAAAGAAACGTTGACCCGCCAATATGGTATGACACTGATGTCAAACTGTTCGAGATCCAGAGGGTGTGAAGTGGATTATGGGAACACCTTCAGGGGCAATCTCACCAGGAATTATCAACTTATCTGCTGCTACAAATTCATTTTTTATTTATAGAAGCAAAAAGAAAACCACACACTTATATGCTATCATTATCCATATAACATAACATGTTTGACAATGAGGAGGCTATATGAGTATACAATAATGGAAAGTGATAAAAAAAAATAAGGAAAGATAAATTAATTAAGTTAAAATTGAATGAAGAAAGTCCATGTGACAACTTTTCTTTTCCTGGAAAGATTTATGTTTTGGATAATTACCACCCTCCCACCTCACCCCTCTTTTGCTAGGTGGGCTTTCTTCACTCAACTAATATATCTTTCCTTATTTTAATCATTTAATTTAACAGATCACCTTAAGACAATATTGAACTGTCTAGAATAGATAAACCTCGTGTGATTATAGATTCAAACAACTAAGCTTCCATACTTTTTTTCCTGTGAGAATGCAAAATATATTTTAAAATGCATTTATTTGTTTTAAAGGCTTTTACAAGCAGATATTTAAAATTAACGTTTTTGGGATTGAGCCTTGTTGAGCGAATAATAACTTCGATGTTTTAGCTGTATTTACAACAACGATCATCTTGGATGTGCGGACAAGAATTTGAGGTCAATCTAGACTTTACTTGTAATTACCGGGGCTGGGTCAGGGTTTTTATTTTAGCTCCATGTCTTACTACTCATTCGGGTTGTACGCTTATGTAATAATTACTTTAATATGATAAGGATGAGGAAGGTTGAATTTAGAGGAAGTGTACCCACATTTGTGTAGAGAAAGGGGGAAACCATTTAGGAAAATGGTACAATCACATTGCCTTTGCAAGGATATCAACAAACAACTTGCAAACAGATGTCAGATTCAAGGGAAGCTAAGGCTGGGGAAGATTTAAGGGTAGCTAAAACTGGGGAAGATTTAAGGAAAGTTAAAACTGGGGAAGATTCAAGGGAAGCTAAGACTGGGGAAGATTCAAGGGTAGCTAAAACTGGGGAAGATTCAAGGGAAGCTAAAACTGGGGGAGATTCAAGGGAAGCTAAAACTGGGGGAGATTCAAGGGAAGTTAAAACTGGGGAAAATTCAAGGAAAGCTAAGACTGGAGAAGATTCAAGGGTAGCTAAAACTGGGGAAGATTCAAGGGAAGCTAACACTCGAGGGACTTAAGGGAAGCTAAAACTGGGGAAGATTCAAGGGATGCTAAAACTTGAGGAAAAATTCAAGGGAAGCTAAAACTGGAGGAAAGATTCAAGGGAAGCTAAAACTGGAGGAAAGATTCAAGGGAAGCTAAAACTGGAGGAAAGATTCAAGGGAAGCTAAAACTGGGGAAGATTCAAGGTAAGTTAAGACTGGGGAAGATTTAAGGGACGCTAAAACTGGAGGGATTTAAGGAAAGCTAAAACTGGGGAAGATTCAAGGGAAGTTAAAACTGGGGAAGATTCAAGGGAAGCTAACACTGGAGGGATTTAAGGGAAGCTAAAACTGGGGAAGATTCAAGGAAAGCTAAGACTGGAGAAGATTCAAGGGAAGTTAAAACTGGGTAAGATTTAAGGGACGCTAAAACTGGGGGAGATTCAAGGGAAGTTAAAACTGGGGAAGATTCAAGGAAAGCTAAGACTGGAGAAGATTCAAGGTAAGTTAAAACTGGGGAAGATTCAAGGAAAGTTAAAACTGGGGAAGATTCAAGGAAAGCTAAAACTGGGGGAGATTCAAGGGAAGTTAAAACTGGGGAGGATTCAAGGAAAGCTAAAACTGGGGGAGATTCAAGGGAAGTTAAAACTGGGGAAGATTCAAGGAAAGCTAAGACTGGAGAAGATTCAAGGTAAGTTAAAACTGGGTGAGATTCAAGGGAAGATAAAACTGGGGGAGATTCAAGGGACGCTAAAACTGGGGGAGATTCAAGGGACGCCAAAACTGGGGGAGATTCAAGGGAAGTTAAACTGGGGGAGATCCAAAGGAAGGAGGGATTTAAGGGAAGCTAAAACTGGGGAAGATTCAAAGGAAGTTAAAACTGGGTAAGATTCAAGGGAAGATAAAACTGGGTAAGATTCAAGGGAAGATAAAACTGGGAGAGATTCAAGGGACGCTAAAACTGCAGAAGATTCAAGGGAAGCTAAAACTGGGGGAGATTCAAGGGACGCCAAAACTGGGGAAGATTCAAGGGACGACAAAACTGAGGAAGATTCAGGGGAAGTTAAAACTGGGGGAGATTCAAGGGAAGCTAAAACTGGGGGAGATCCAAAGGAAGGTAAAACTGGGGAAGATTCAAGGGAAGCTAAATATGGGGAAGATTCAAGGGAAGATAAAACTGGAGAAGACTCAGGGGAAGATAATAATAAAGAACCATCAGGGTTTTCATAACTACATGAATTCAAAACTTATTTCAATACTTGAATATATTCCCCAGTTCAAGTAAATAAAATTATTTTAAAATTGTTTATTTAAATTATGACAAACTGAAGTAACTTTTTTTTTCTGTCATTATTATAAAATTAATATATTTGCCCTGATATTGTGTGCACAGATTCCTATATAAAACAATCACCAACTTAACTAAAAGAAAAGTGGTATGATCAAAACTCATTTTAAAATGTGGTCAAACCAATGATAAACTTGTATGAGCAAACCTACTATAATGAACAAAATTAAAACTCTGAAAATTGAAAAATGACACATGGACACGGGAATCGAACCCGTGTCCAGGTGTCATTTTTCACTTTTCAGAATATGATATCTAGATGGAGTAATTCCCACTAATAAGCATAAATAATAGCTCTGGCTATTAATTCTTAAAATTAAAACTGCCTGTGTGTACAGTTGACTTTCTAGTTTTATTAATACATATTATCTTTGTAATATTTAAAATTAAATCAGCATCATTGATTGACCTAATCAGTAACAAATAGTCGGCAAAATAGTTGATTGGTCCAGTTCTAGTAATTACACCCAAACTAATTAGAACTAATATAAATAGAACTCAAATTCTTGTCCACACAATTTGGTTGATCATTAGTCGTAGATGATGACTGTTGTAACTAGAGCTGATAAGTCGGAAGTTATTATTTCCTAAACACGACTCAAACCAGATAACCTAAATTACAAATACAATTCAATTTTATTATGTTTTCACTTTAATTTAAAGTAGTGGATTTATATAATTTGTGTAAATATTATTTTATTTTTTTTAATTTTAGCACCGTGTCTTGCTACCTGTTAGGCTTGTATGCATATGTATTAATTACTCTAATGTAAACAAAGGAAAAATGGCGCCAAACAGCTATTTTATGCTAAACATTGAAAAGAGGATATAAGGGCAAGGCCTACACACCAGAAAACTGTAGGCCTCAAAAGTTCACAACAAAACACATAATTATGTAATTTTTGGGGTACACCAATCCCTTCTTGTGAACTTTGAGGCTTACAGTTTTCTGGTGTGTAGGCCTTGCCATACTATCCTCCTTTCAATGTTTAATTTAGAACTATGCTAATGTGTTAGAGATGAGAATGGTTGAGTTTATAGTAAGTGTACCTTATTTATTTGGAGAGAGTGGGGAAACAATTAGGAAAACCACCGCCAGTACACCCGACTGGGATTCGAGCCCTGATCTTCCCGTTATCATGAGTCTGGTCTACTTGGAGGGTGAAGCCTTAGACGAGGCACATTGTTTAAATTAGAATAAATACAAATATTGGTTGATTGTATATTTTGTTTGTTTAACACTAATTGTTTGAATGGTTTCAGTTCCTATAACTATAACTCGATCTTAAGGAATTACCAATGAAACCGCTTGTTTTTATATATTATGGGTCTGCAAGCTAACCTTGTTTCATTTAAGTCGAGCTTGAGTGAACTTTTCAGAAAGTATTCAGGGTATTCATTCGTCAAGCTTAAAATATATATAATATTTTAAAAATCAACTATGAAATATAAGACTCTGGTATTTAAACTTTTAAAAGTAATTATCTCTGAAATTATAAAATAATTTGTATTTTTTACAAAGAAAAGACCATATATTTAAAAAATTTAAATAACCAAATGTTTTACAATTTATAAATTAAGGTACATTAGTTTTTTAATCAACTCATGGTAGGTTGTAACTAAGAAATTCATCATCATCATCGTATCCCTCCTGTGAGCCGGGTAGGAATTCATTGAACGATGTGCCTACATTTATTTCGGTCCTGGTATGTTTCCTCTCTCGCTACAACTTCTCGAGTCTTCTTTATTCTGGTTCAACCACCTCCTAGCATGTTCTGGTCTCCTTTCCTGCACATTTCTATCGAAACACTGTATTAGTATTCGAATCTCCCTCGAGTCTTTCCTCCATTGCAAACCCGTCTGCATGGAAATCAATTATGATTCAATTTTATGTTTCTTAGGTGTAATTATACTATATTGATGAAACCTGTGTAGAGTGAACCATAAATAACTACCAATCTCTGTACATCTAGAGTGCAACATTCCTCCTTATTAGGGAGAGAAAAAACAGCAATTATTGTTTATAAGTAGAGTCCTGTAAAAATAGTTTTATTTTTCAGTTAAATCTCGGTTTTAAAATCTCACTTTTCAGTGTTATTTCGTGTTTATTATTCCACTATGGTTTAGCTTTTAAGATAGGGTCATAGTACAATCTGTAAGTGTAACCGGAGTGGACATAGTACACTTTTTTACCGAGGTGTATTTGACCGAATTCTTAAATGGAGCCATTTGTGTTAATCCGGTTCTATAGGAATATTCTGTTATATATCTTCTTTAGCTCTGTCTCCTTCCCTTCAACTAAACTGTTAGCTTTGTTGTTAGTGGTGATAACATTCCATTGGATGTTGACAGACAAACCTCTCCATTTCTTTGTTGCTAGCGGTGATAACATTCCATTGGATATTGACACACAAGCCTGTCCCCATATTGAACATATCACAAACAACATCCACACAAGTAGAAGGAAGGTAAAACAATGAGTTAGCTTGATTCACACGTTCGCCGAAAATAGAGAGCAGAATCTGCCTCAGTGGCACAGCACTTCACACGCTGTATATTGACCCATGATGCATTGCAAACTTAAAACAGTTGATTATCAACATACATTTTAGATCATTGTCACGATGTATGTTTTAAAATAATAATGTTGTGTCTTTCCACAGTCCAATACATCGATACACACGATTTACATTAACGGTTAATTTCAAATCTTCTCATGATACCCAACAAAGCTGTCTGCTTGATTCTGGCTGCAGAGCGCATGCATTGTCTAAAGTGCATGCGCATTGATTTGAGATGGTTGTTTCTGAGATTTGATTGATTCTCCTCTGCCGAACATCTCAGGCAGAGTGGACAAATTAGAGACGAGTTGAACTTTAGCGGAACAGCTCGCGCCGATGAAGCGGAAATCTTGTGATTGGCTTAAAGCTCGTCACATGACCACGTTTTTGTTCTGCACTGGTTTTTTGGAGAAAGTGAATCCACAATCCAGAAAGCTCTCAAGCTCGAACACAAACTTTTTATAAGGTCTCGGCCTGGAAATTCGAGCACTTGCAGATCCTCCCACTATTTATCAAATGTTGCTAAGTTTAGTGTTGTTTTTTTGTGATTTTCTTGATGTGGCCATAAAGACTTATTAGTCTTATGCTATATTTTTATTTGTAAATGCACTCAACATTGTAAAGAAAACAAATAACGACCTTGAATAAACTGTTCACATGAGTTTAATATTATTGTTTATTGTATTTACTTTGTTTACACAACTATTATTATTAATGGTTGGGGTTTTTTTTCAGCAAGTATTTTTCACATTTTATATCTCAAGCATTTTAACCTGCATTTTCTGAACTGATATCAGCACCCAGCTTATAAACCAACTTACAGCACCCAGATGTTAATTCATCACTGAGAAAGGGGAACCCACATCTCATCAATGATACATTTTTTGGCCATGCTGGGAATAGAACCCAGGACTCATAATTCAGTAGACAGACATGGGTATCTACCAAGCCAAAGCACTACCCCAGCTAGTTTTCATAAACATTTAGTATATTTATTTTAATATATATCTTGTAATGGGACACGGGTTGAATTCCTTCCTTAAGATGGGGTGCTAGTGAGCCTGAGTTTAGGGCAGTATTTTCGAAGTTTTTATAGCATAAACATTTGTTGGACAAAATAAATCAAATATTTCTTCTATAGAAACATAGAATTTAGTTTTCCGCACATGTTAATCTCAACAGTTCTTTAATATCTATCAAGGGTGTCCTGGAATTTAGTGACAACTTTTTCTCTGCATTTAAAAAGTTTGTCACCAAATGCCGTTATGCTCATGAGAGATATTCAAGAACTCTTTTTGAGATTAGCATGTGCAGAAAGCTAAACTCTATGTTTCTATAGAAGAAATATTTGATCTATTTATGCCAAAAAATGTATATGCTATAAAAACTGCAAAATTAATGCACTAAACTGCCGCTCACTAGCACCCCAACCTTAAGCCACACAGAAGACTATAACTAATAGCAATGATGAACAAATACTCATTAGTTGTTAACGTTACCTTGGTATTGTACATTTCTATCCAGTTCTGAAGAATCATTCTTTTCCCCAAATGAAACCAGTCACCACCAAGCTTGAAGGACAGCCTCATGGAGATCAGGGCATTAAAAGAAGGCCGCAAGACGATACAAGTGTGCCATCATTATCAGTCTAGTTAAAGAGAGCGATAAATTTGTCTTAAAGCAAGGTTTCCACATGCAATGATTATTGGCGCCAGAAGTATGCCAGTTTGTGTTTCCACATTCATCAATCAGTTTTCTACTGGCGCAGCGTTCAATATGGCATCAACTGCCGTAGTTAATGCAAGTATTGATGTAGTGCAAATCGTGTCTTTAGAACTCCAGAAAAAATTAAAAAGAAAGAAGCGAAAGCATAGATTATGGGTTCGTAAATGGATTTCGAATACAACGTATTTTGGCCTTTGCAACGCTTAGACTAAATTCTGTGACTGCATCGGACATAACCGCGACTATTTTTCTCAATGCCTCGTCTTTTTTATTTCTGTCTTTATAAATGAAGAAATTTTGTGGTTACACAAGCATGGATACTGTTCATATGCCTCGAGGAACATTATTATATATTTTGTTGATTATTTATTTTCTAGTGTTGCCATCGTTCGTAAAAAAAACTATTAGCAATTTAAACACTGTTTAAAAACAAACAAGATACTGGCGCCAGAAAGTTCAACTGCTCCTTACTTTACTGGCGCTATGATAAGTGGCGCCAGTTGAATTTACATGTTTCCATATGCCACTAAACTGGCGCCAATAATCATTGAATGTGGAAACCCCGCTTAAGAGTGGTGGCGAGTTTAAACCAAAGAGAGCTTTATATGGGTTTTCTTATTTAATGTGAATATTACATGAGGTATTTTACTTCAATTTAAAGCATTAATTCATACAAACACACTATTAAAATAATATCGTGTCGTTATTCCACCAGAGGAAATGTCAATTTTTGAATTGTTCCTTGCCTTTTCTAGCCAAGAGGAAGGAGAAACAAAGGAAAATAAAGTAAAAGTGTTGTAAAATTGGAAATGGACAAAGGTTTTTTCTGTGAATGTGATGCCAAACAATTTAAAAAAAGTAATATTGTTTTAGTCACCCCGATGAGATACACGAGTACTCAAAAAAAGTTCTTTGGGCATTTCTGCTCTATCTAGAACGATGTTTAATCTCTCAACACAAGCCCTAAAAATGAAAAGGTGAGAATTTTTTTTTTTTTTCACTTTGTTTAGTGATATTCAATGAAATCTTTAAGTGGGTGAGATTAGTGGTAGGCTACCTTTTCAATTATAAACCTTCCAAGTTTTCTTTCACCTCACAATTTCAAAACAAAGCTCGAACTTAGGACTTTTTGTTTAATTTATCTTCATGTGCACCATATATATTGGTTGATAGTAAGTATTTGTAATTTTATCAACTTAAAATATAGACCTATTGCTAAAATAATAGTATTGAACATAAAATTTCCTTAATTTTAATCATATTACAAATCAAACATATTATTAAATGGATACGGTAAAATACTATCAAGTATTGTTGATTAAATGTTATCATTGTTGATTATTATGTTTATAAGTATCTATCTTGGACGTCTCTAGCTAGGGAAGAACATGACATGTTAACAATAACTAATATTACACGTTTTTATTTTAAATTAATTCACAACGTAGTGTTCATCATAAAAACATTGCTCCACATTATCTTGTTCCCAACCTACAAGTATTGTTCTCCTTGTGCTATTCTCCATAGTGTACCTTTCTTCATCATCCCTCAGTAAGTTGAGAATAGGACACAGGTAAGAAAGGGGTATTTTGGGAGTTCAGTTCCATAATTTGTTTTAAGAGTCTCTAACGTAAGTCAAGTGGTCTATTTTTTTAAGGGCTTATCTCGTGTCACTGCTTACCGACTGACTAACCGGCCAAATATCAGCTAGAGTTTGATAACTCCTCGCAGTGGCGTTTAGAGGGAGAGATTTTAGGTGAATTGTTTATATGTGAGATATTTTTATATTTCTATTAATTTGTGTGTCAAGTGGGTTTTTTTATCTACAGAAAACACCTGTTTATTGTACTAGTTATTGTAATGACGTTTTGTTTTGAGTGCATTTAAAACTATAAGGGATATTCAACATTTTACTTTTGTAATTTTAAATTTTAAAAGAAAGCTTATAATTAAATGGAGTTTATGCACATTTCATGGCCGAGTATTGAGGATGTGAGTAAAAATTTTCTTCCCAATCCAGAAAGTTTTTTTTTTTAATATAACAGCAAGTTTCTGAGAGAGAAGAATGGTGGAAGGAGTCAGCAGGCTGGAACAGTTGATATTACCTGGTTATTCTGTAAGGTAATGGAGATTTGCGAAGCCTCAAAACTAGCTTCAACTTCACTTACAAAAATAAATCCTGCTTTTATTATAAAAGATGACTTTAATATTCCTCAGATAAAATCTGAAGTTAGTGAATTGTATGTGTTGATAAATAGTAACTGGATTTACCAGATTTGAATGAAATATTACAAACATTTGTGCAATAATAAACTATTTTAGTGCAAAATTTTGTATTAATAAATATAATATAATATTTTTCCAATCATAAAACAACTTGCAAAATATTCAAACTTTGATTCTGCTTTGAAAATATTTCATGTATTAAAGTTAGTTTTGAACTGAAAGAGTGGACTTGGCAGTAAAGTGAAATAAAATAAAACAAGACAGCAGGTTGTGGAAGCTGTTAACAATCCACATTTTATTTCAACAATATGATGTGTACAAGATAAAGGTATTGTCGAGGTTGAGGGTTAAAAGAAGAATGTTTGCTAAAAGTAAGATCACAGAATTTAATGATGACAGTTGTTGATACAGATTGTGCACTTTGTGCAATAAACATATCATACACCAGTTATATGTTTATAAACTATATTTCTCGCCAGTAGCGCACTTGGTAATATTCTTGCGGGCAGAAGGAAATAAAATGTCTCATTTGAAAACTTAAAATTTAGCCTGTATATTTGACGCATCTTCAGAGCTTTATATTTTAGCCTTCCTACGTTTGATTTGTGGACTGCAATCTTTAAGAGTGGATGAGGTACTAGTGTTCCACGTGCCCCCTTGGGGCGCCACTGTTCCTCTCACAATATTTGAAAATACAAGTTACACCAAAACTAAACAAGCCAATTTAAGATTAACTTTGCAATGCAGCCTATCAAAAAATGGTAAAATAAATCGCCATAGGCTCTCTTAAGCCTCTAGACTCTGTGGAGTCGTGGGGAAAAAGTATACAATGATTACATAACTAAAAGTGCTCACAAATAACCAATAATATGGAGAAATTATATTTAAATATATGATATAGTTATTTTTTATCAGTGTGTTACTTAATTATTTTACTAAGAATCTGCGTATCCATCAACCCTTATGGCGCCGCGCCTAGACAAGAATTGTGCCTGGTCTGTTTCAGGTTTTATGTGCTGGCATGCCACAGATATTTTACTATGTTAATAAGATGGTAGAGGAAAAAGGAGGAAACGAGTGAAATTGGGGAGAAAGGAAGCAAGCAGAGGCCCTTTACAAAAGTGTCAGAAGTCTGGTCTGGAGTAGAGATGTACTATGTCCCAATATTGAGGTATGGATCAGGAACCTGGGTAGTGAAGGGAAGGATAAGAGCTAGGAGTGACAAGGATGGACAAGATGAGATTGAGATGGTATGGACATGTGAAGAGGATGGGAGGATTCCAAGGAGGATGCTCGAAATGGAGGTGGTGGGCACGAGGCCGAGAGGAGTGGAGGAAGAAAGGTGATGTGAACTTTAGGGGTAGTAGAACCGAGGCTATTATCTCAGCAGTTGGGCTTGTAACTTAAGAAAAAACAAAAATCTATTGCCAGTTACCAAGGAAAATGTCCACATATTGTAACTATACTCGCTACATATTTAACAAAAGCATCACTTGAGCTGCAACCGAGCTCTCATTTTGATCCATGACCATATTACCCGCACACGACCTGCCAGACTTGATGTAGCGGTTATTATGAACTTTGAGGTTGTACCAAGTAAACTTCTTATCACAGGCTTTACATGGAAACTTTTCGTTCATATGCAAGCTGATGTGTCGTTTCAACGAACTCCTTGAGCTAAACTTGATGTCGCACAGCATACATGTCAAGGGGATTGCGTCTTTGCTGTGTTTGAACATTATGTGCCTCTCGTGATTGTACTTGGTCTGCAAAATCTTATCGCAGAATTCACATTTATATTTGTGTTTCGGTTTTGGAGCGTGGAAAGCTAGGTGCTTGTTATAAGAACTTATGTGAGGAAAGGATATGTTACATTCCATACAGAGAAACGGTTTATCGTTGACATGCTGTGCTACGTGTTTCTTCAAAGATACTTCTTGCCAGAAACTGGCATCGCACAGCTCACACCTGGAACACCAATGTTTGCGTCACATTTTGAGTTATTAGTTGGGTTTGACAATGACCCCAATGGATCAACGACTATACGATAGTGAAAAATAAGGAAAGATAAACTAATAAAGTGAAAAATGAGTGAAGAAAGCTGACCAAGGGAAAGAGAAGAAAGTGTGGTAAGAATCCAATGCACAAATCTGTCCAGAAGGAAGATGTCGCCTTTGTGCACTGGATTCTTAACACATTTTCTCTCTTTCTTCACTCACTTTTTACTTAACTAAGTAATTAGCTAAGTAATTTAAGGAGAGCAAACCGATAAGAGAAACGACATTGGTTTTTTTCTTGTAGGTGGATTGGGTCAAGCGTTATAAAAAGAATAACAAATAATTACAACATGTATCCAGACAAATTTCTGAAGTAATAACAGAGCATTTTGTTGGCATCTAAATACATGTTTCTAAGGTAATAACTAATTTGCAATACATTTTCATGCTGTTGCTAGTGCCATCTGTTTGAGTGGAACAAAACGAACAATTTATATAGTAATATCTGGCCATTAAAACAAATGTGTTTATTACTTAGTCGGAATAGATTTGTAGAGAAAACTATTAAAAATAACTAAACGCTACAAAGTTTCATACAACAATTCAATCATATGTAGGTGTGCTGTATTTTTATAATATATTTTGAATACTTTCACACCAACTTAAAATAATTTAATTTTTTTAACGATTTTTTTTAAATAACATCAAATTAATGGGTTTTTATTTTATTTGAGGTATTTAATGTGCACTTTCTGAAATGATTAATTATATCAGCCCATGACTTATAAACTAACTTAAATCTAGAGCAAACACAACATCCCCAGCCATTAATTCATCACTATGAAAGGGTAAACCCACATTTCACCAATGATACATTTTTAAACCATACCGGGAATTGAACCCGGGACCCTTAGCTCAGTAGACAGACACGTTAACAACAGAGCTAAGGTGTCAGACCAAATTAATGTTAATTAATACATAACTAAAAATGACCATTAGCTTTTTTTTCCAAACTATTTTAAATTGTAGACATTATGGAGTCCCTGATTACAGATACTGAGGTCCTAGGTTCGATCCCTGGTGCTCCCCTATTTTCTGTGATGCAGTGAGTCTGGAACAATGTCAACTCAACCTCGCAAGGACAAATGAATAAAGGAGTAGCGGCTCTGGACTATAAAAGTGAGATTAACGGTCAGAGGGCTCGTTGTGCTGACCACAAGACACTCTCTATTTCCATATGTTGGTACTATGACAACATGACACTCTCTATTTCCATATGTTGGTACTATCTTAGCCAACATGTGGTGACCACTCGGTCGTTATAACTCGCTTGTGGCCTGATACTTACTTGAATGGTTTGTCTGTCACATGCACAAACTGTGTGTGACGCTCGAGTGCGTATTTGGTCTTGAACGCCCACGAGCAATGAGAACACCCGAAACTCCTCTCACAGCCATGAACGTTCACATGTCTCTTGAGGTTCTTCAAGGACTTGAAACTTTTCCCGCACAATATGCAGACTAAGTCTTCACTCTTCCCATCTTCCATTGTCCTACACGGTTTTTTACTCTGTTGGGGTTTTTCTGCGTGCACTTTGGATGGAAATTTGCCGTTTACAGTCATGGGGAATATCGGCACAGCCGGTGAATGGCTCGAGTATGTGTTTTGCACGAATAAATTAGTTTTATGGTTCACATTGTAATGTTGAGATTGTTCAGAATAATAGGGATGTGAAGATATACAAGCGAGATGCTTATCGGGCTCCTCCTGGAATGGAAACAAAGTATTTTACAAACATATAGTAGCGCATGTTAGTACTAAATATGTTATTACAAAGCGTTAGTATGTTTAGTTCTCATGAACATCTGCGAAGATATGTAAGATGGCTGAGATATAACTGTATATTTAAA
This sequence comes from Timema genevievae, assembly GCA_902155825.1. Taxonomy (NCBI): domain Eukaryota; kingdom Metazoa; phylum Arthropoda; class Insecta; order Phasmatodea; family Timematidae; genus Timema; species Timema genevievae. Next base: position 166,502 of record CABFWO010000877.1, read on the forward strand.
GGGAGATTTTGTAATGTTTATTTGGGCTGTGTGAATAGTAAAAAAATACGAGTTCTAGTAGAGCTAGAGCTGGTTGAACTCAGCTCAAAGATTTCACAAAACTTGAAGAAGTTTGAGTACTTAGAATCTTAGATTGTATTGCAAAAATTCATGGTTTAATTAATTTGATTATATTCTAAGATATTATTTAATAGCAAATAATAAGAGTCCCTCAATATCTATTTTTGGTCTAAGTGAAATATATATCACTTGTACAACTATATTAAATTTATTTAAAAATTCAAATTTTTGTGTGGTGATAATTTTTTTTCACAAAAAAAAATTCTTAAAAAAATGTGTTTGTATTTATGTGCATGAAGAAATGGATCATGGATAGGGCCACAAGTTTGTTGTGTGCGTTATTTGTATTACCCACTTAGGTGGCAGCATGGTCTAAGGAGCTACTCTCACAAAAGACTAAGACAGGGAAATTGGGGTTCGATCCTCGGCCAGGTATACCGAGGGTGGTTTTCCTAAATGTTTTCCCACTCTCCCTCCATACAAATGTGGGAACCCACCCTCTAAATTCAACCTTACTAATCCCTAACACATTAGCATAATTAGTACATAGGTGTACAACCCAAATGAGTAAGACGCAGCACTAAAAACAATCTGTGTTTTGTTGTTTTATATTCTAGACTGACATATGCTTCCTCGCAGGAAGATTCTCATCAAACATTTCTCTGGATAGACCAAATAGCATCAGCTGTAGACGATTAAAAAAACAACTTTAAGATCCAAAAAATAATTTTGTGACAATGTAGACTATTTTTAGTAGGCCTATTATTCAAGAATTTATGTGTTATCATTAAATAAAATGTAAATAACAAGTATATTAAAATGGGAAATCCTATCGTGACTTTCCGTGATGTCACAGGTAGGCACCGTCACTAAGGTCACAGTTTAGCAGATGAGCTTCGGTTACTTATCCAGAATACTAAAAATCAATTTGAGGCAAATTTTAAAAACTTTCAACAAACAAACAAATTCTGAAGCTATGTATTAAATCATTTTGAAACATCACCTCATGTTTTAAATTTTTTTATTTATATATATATATATATATATGTCTCTGTTTCTCTCTCTCTCTGTTTCTGTCTGTCTCTCTCTGTGTCTGTCTCGGTCTGTCTCTCTGTTTCTCTCTCTCTGTCTCTCTACACACACACTCACACACACACGTTAGCCTTAAGAATAATGAGGTGTAGATAAAGTTACCATCATTCTTTGTTAGGCGCACTAGAAGGTTTTCCTGTGAGCCAAAAGGCCAACCTTCAAATCCCACACTGTCTAAAATTAGCTAGGTTTTTTTGTTTTGTTCATTGTGTCCCACTGCCTGTTTGGGTTAAATGCAGTTTGCTAGCCAACCCTAGTCCTTGAGTGTACTAAAACAACATTGCAAACTAAAATGCATTACACAATGTGTGATATAGAGGGACTCATGAACTTACAGAGATAAATAAGTGATATTCTCTACTTTGAAAAACTTTTCCCAGGATCTCTAATTTAGTAAGAAATGCTTCAGTCGGTTTCTACTGTAATGTAAATATTAACTAGTTCATTTTCATTAAAGTGAACAATCTCAACTTGGACACTGGAATCGAACCCGCGACTTGAGTGGCCAATTAATTACCGTGAGTTGCCAAACTCAACTCGACATTCATAACAAGAGAAAAGAGTCCTTGGACAAGAATGTCTCTGTGTTAGAGCAGTGACGTGCAAGTCCCAGGTTTAATTCTTGTGTCTTTGTTGCTATTTTTAATTTAATTGAAAATTATTCCAGAAGCAGGACTTCCATTATTTATGATATAAAGTCCATATAATTAGCTAATGATGCATAAGACTTATACAATATCTGTAAGTAAATAATCGTCACTGTCATCTTCGTCATCTTCGTCATCATGCACAGTTTCCTCCCAATGGTAGGGTCTGCCTGTCCTCCCACCATCTTTATTCCTCCACACCGGCCCAATCTACTCCTCTACACACGTCCCTCATCCTCCTGTCCCTAGGTCTTCCACTTGATCACCTGCCCGTCACCTCCATTTCGAGCATCCTCTTCACATGTCCATACCACCTCAATCTCACCCTTTAATTCCTCCCCTCGTCCATCCTTGTTACTCCCAGCCTACTCCTCAGAAATTATAAGCAAATCAAATATATAAAACAATACAAACACCAGTATTTTATCTCTGAATCAAGAGTAAGAAGAGGCTCGCACAACTTGTTAAGTGTTGTAGGCTACTGATCCGTTACCTTTGGCTCCTGCTTGAGTATCAGATCTTCTGAAGCAAAATTGTCAGCAACATCAGGATCACACTTGACTGCGACGAACACTGGCGAACTGATCGTCATCTGACACACACATTGTAATAATAATAATAAGTCTTATGCTAACATAATATAGCATTTGTTTAACAATAAGGAGGGCTGATGGCTATATGATTGTATAATAATGAAGATTGATAAAAAAATAAAGTGCAAATTTAGTGAAGAAAATGTGACAAAAATCCAAAGCACAAAGGTGACTTCTTTCTTTCTTCTGGCTTCTATGATGGTATTAGTCACACACTTAAACACACATTTAAACACATATAATAATATTTCAGCATTGTTGCCTTTATAAAACAAAAAAGAGGGGATAGGAAAGACACTTTAAACAAAAACTAAACTACTCCATTGCTTAACTAAATAGAGAAGACAAGAAAGAAAGATGTCACCTTTGTGCATTGGATTCTTACCACATTTTACCTCTTTCCCAATGTGGGCTTTCTTCAATAAATTTGCATTTTTTAGTTTTTTTTCTTTATTCTGATCAATGTATATTAATATAAAATCATAATACAGCATTCAGTACAACATTTAGTAAATAATAAACAGACCTAATAAAGGTTGTGTCAAATATTGACTATCTATCCATATTTCTCCAGATTGCTTACCTCTGGCTCCTCCTTAATAATAATGTCTCGAGGCTCCTCCTTGGGGAATATTGTTCCCAACCTGAAAAAACACAACCACAATTTAAAAAAAGGCATTGAAAGAGGAGGTCCTAGGTTTGAAAGAGGGTTCAAATATCTGTATAACAATTCAGATATTAAATCTGTGTATGTTTTCTCAATGTTTCGTTGCATAATCTACACCTACTTGTTATTTTAATATCATAACACGATTATGTATCTGCGTGATCTAATGCGCTACTCTTGCAGTAAACTAGAGTGCTGATGACAGGGAGTTAGAGGTTTGAATTCCGTTGATGTCTACTAAGGGTGGTCTTTCCAAAATGGTTTTCCCACCCTCTCTCCATAAAAATGCGGGTACACTTCCACAAAATATAGCCTTTCTAATCCCTAAAACCATTGGCGTAATTAGCGCATAGGCATATAGTCTGAATGGATAGTAAGACGTGGTGCTAAAAGAATTTTTTTTTATTTGTGGAAGTCAATGTGCACTTCTGAACAGACTGATTATATCAGCACACGACTTATAAACTAACTTAAATCTAGAACGGACACAAAAGCCTGTCTCCCGGCCGTTAATTCGTTGTTATAAAAGGTGAAATCCACATTTCATAAATGATACATTTTTAGGACATGCCTGGAGTTGAACCCGTGGCCCTCATCTCAAAATACAGATAAGCTATTGACTGAGACAAGGTGTTGGACCATACATAGTTAATTTTATGAAGAGAATTATTATTATTTTTAAAAACTCACTAGTCTTGTACAGACAATTCAATTTAGGAGGACAAGAAACATTTACTGTAAGTTAATCTAAATTTTTACAGTACTATAACTATTAATGGTGGTTTAAAGGGGGTTGTTGCCTAAAGGCTGATGACTGTAGCGTAATAAATGGTTTCTAGGGGTGACGCTCATCCACAAATATATGTGTCAGTGTTTGTTTTTGTACAGCAACTATAATTTGTGTCCGAGGTCTATATCAGAGCTGGCAGAGGGGAAGTAGACACCTGTAAAGTACAGTAGTTTCACGACATGTTTGTCTGAGCTGGCTGAGGGGAAGTAGACATATGTAAGGTACAGTAGTTTAACGACATGTTTAGCATGTTTGTCTGAGCTGGCTGAGGGGAAGTAGACACATGTAAGGTACAGTAGTTTCACGACATGTTTGGCGGAGGGGAAGTAGACACCTGTAAGGTAAAGTAGTTTCACGACATGTTTGGCAGAACTGGCAGAGGGGAAGTAGACACCTGTAAGGTACAGTAGTTTCACGACATGTTTGGCAAAGGGGAAGTAGACACATGTAAGGTACAGTAGTTTCATGACATGTTTGACAGAGGGGAAGTAGACACCTGTAAGGTACAGTAGTTTCACGACATGTTTGGCAAAGGGGAAGTAGACGCATGTAAGGTACAGTAGTTTCACGACATGTTTGGCAGAGGGGAAGTAGACACCTGTAAGGTACAGTAGTTTCACGACATGTTTGTCTGAGCTGGCTGAGGGGAAGTAGACACCTATAAGGTACAGTAGTTTCACGACATGTTTGTCTGAGCTGGCCCACATGCATAGTTCAATGTACACCCATCATAAGAGCAGGATAAACAAGAGAGGCGAGGCTTTCAATCTTCCCGTCACATTTTTACAATAAAATATTGACAGTGATTCACTATTCTTTTGGGTTATACATGTCATACTTGTACTAATTATTACTCTTACTCAGTGTAAAAGATTACAAAGGTTGAATTTAGGGGTAGTGTAGGCCTACCCATATTTATGTGGAGGGAGAGTGGGAAACCATTTAGTAAAAACCAGCCTCAGTACACCCAACTGAGATTCGAACCCCGACCACTCCATCATTGGCAGTTCTGTCTATTGCGAGAGTCCAGAGATTCCCAGCCAGGGTTCCACGGAACAATGGGTCCAGGTTTGCGAGAATTTGCAAACTTATGCCAAATTCAAGTAATGAAAGGCAGTAAAGAGAAATAGACAACAAATAATATTGAAATATTTTATTTAACAATATGAGTTAATAATTATTATTTACTAACCCCACTAGTTTACACTTCTATTTTGTAATTTATCCATGTCGAACTTAATGTGTCAGATAGTTAGGGGTTCCCTGAGGTTTTATCAAATATAATAGGGTTCCTTAGAGACAAAAAGGTTGGGAATCACACCCTTAGACTGTTCCACTATTTAATTAATCATTCAATTTTGTAAATTACCTGCTTCGGTGGTTGCGTGGTCTAACGCACTACTCTTGTAGTAGGCTGGACTGTCAATTTTCCCAGTTTGTTAAAAAGACTTTTCCTCCAGTTGTGAGGTTTTAAACATTATTATGAGTGATTTTTTTTTTTTCCATTCCAAAAAGGTGTGTTGTGCACAATGCCAGATTTTAGTTCAATGAGCGCTCCATAGATTATATTGTTAATATGTTTTCTTTCAGATTAATTTTTTGTTTAGTGTTATCCTGTATATATCCTTCCAAAAACTTTACTCGTATTAAATGCTCACATTATATTTTTCATGTAAAGCAGCTTCAAAATTTTAAGGTCATAATAGGTGCAAAGACGTACATTATTGGGCCATAATATATTCAACAAACAACTCGATACAGGATGTTTAACGCAGTAGCAACAAAATTGCTAAAGTTGTTGTTAGTTTTGAATGTTTACTATGACAATATAAACCAAACTAATTAAAAGTAAAAGTCACAGACGGATGACATGTTCTAAGATTAAGTTAACTTGTAATTATTAACATGGTAAAAAAAAATTGAGGATTTAAGTTAGTTGCATCAATACCAACATGCCAAAGTGGTGTTTTATTGCATGTGAGTGAAAGAGGTTCTTTGATGCCAATATTTAAAAAATCGCATATTTCAACCCCTAATTGTGAAGACTGTGATTAATAGGGAATGATGCATAAGCACCTCATCATATAATAGGCTACAATGTAATTCAATTAAATCGCCCAATCATTAAAAGTTTTATACGGTTTTTCCTCCTAAGGAAATGGTGAATCCAATGATACTCTACTTCTATTTATTTTAAGTTATTTTATTGTTACAACATTCATACAACTCAATAAAACCTAATCCAAACATAATCATACTAGAGCAACAAGTCATTTGATCCATGATCCCTTACAATATGAATATGATGTCAACTAATACTAAGAAACTTAGATCGTTTATTTTGTGAATACTAACTGAGATTCTAATTTATTAGGGAACAGAACGATAGTAAGGTTAGATCAAGTCAGCTGAGTAATTACTGTAATGAAGGTTAGGTTAAGTCAGGTTAGAAAGGAACCTAATAATATGTATTCATAAATTATTCATCCTTTATATATATATTTATACATATCATTTTAATTTTTTACTTCCACTGGATGAATTCCGATTAGTGTGTCTACCACTTTGTTTTCAGTTCAGTTCCAACTTAGTCTTGGTGAGAGTTTTCTGGATGTAAAATTGTTAGTGGATGTGCGTTTCCGTTTGGATAAGAAAAGTATAGTTAACTAAATTTAAGACATTTGTCTGCTGTGAAAGAAAGTGAAATGTGGTTGTTGCAGACAATTATTGTGCATTAATCAGCTCTGTAAAATATGTAAAGCTTTGGTCGTACACTTTTAACAGATTTTTCAACGACAATTTTCCTGCATCACTTAGATAAGTTTGGTTTTGAATCGTTCACAATAAGGTTTTATTAATTATCTTGAATTTAGTATTGTTGGATAACCACATTTTTGTCATTGTAATGATACATTTTGTGATTTCCAGGTTTTTTAGATAAATACATTCAATAAAAGGTGCTGTTCTTACATCTCAAACCCTTAATGTGTATTTATGATGTTAAGTATGTAATGTTTTTGTTGTGAAAATATTTTAAAGAGTAACTTTAAGTATTTGTTTAAAAGAACCATTATTTTATCTGGTAGTTTAAATTCAATAGAAAGGGGGTTATTCTGTAACAAAGCTTACTGAAATCCAAAACTAGGCCTATAGATTAACTTATGTTTACAATCATTTTTCCCATATGATATTTCCCTTTGTAATTTTTACATCTATTATTTGTTGAAGAACATAATGAAATTAGTATTTTAGGTTAGAATTCTGTTGGCTTTTTTTTTCTTTATTAAATAAATTCTATCTTGAAGTCTCTTAAGTACATGAAAAGCTTGTATTTTATTTTAATATTGATCTAAAAATGTTACAAGTTATTTAATGTCAAATATTGTCAGGTAAGGTCAGAGCAAAAGACCACAACTAAGAAAAAGCTGTAGTTTGATTACTGTGGCAAAAGTATTCTTTAATCTAATTAGAATTTTAGAAATAAATAGAGAAGTTTGTTTACTTTATTATTCATCAATTTACATTTATTGTCTTTAAGGCTTTCTCAACCCAAAATATATTTGATTCAAATGAAAATGCTTAATATATGATCAACTTTATAGCCTTTTTAAATTGCTTAAAATATTATTATAGATAACCAGACCAAAACCTTTTCCGAAATGTTTTACTTTTATTCACAATTGCATGGATATTAACAAATTAATATTTATTCACAAACGAATAGTAAAAATAATGAAATATCCCACATTTTGTAAAGCGTAATGAGGAAGGGTTTTTAAATTAATTCAGAACATCACATTTAGGAAAATATTATTTCCGTTAAGTTTGAATTGACATTAAAATTCAAGAATTCATACATTAACACTAGTTTCTGGATTTAGGGTGTGAACAAAAATGTTACTAATTACAAAATTGCATTGACTACCCAATAAAATAATTCTAAATCATGATATTAAAAAAAGATAGGCCGTAGCCAATATTTGGAAAATTCAATGGCTATTACAAAGAGAAAATATATACATGATGCAGTACGCCATACCCTCTGAAAAAAGATAATATGCCATATATATTACTATTAGAAAAGTAGTGTTTCTTATGAAGAACATAGTTTTTAGAGCATTATCAATATATAAATACTGTAAATAAATTACTCTACTTATGTTTGAAACAGAGATATAATTGTTAACTTACATTTTGAAACGTTGTAGTAATCAGAGTAGGTCTATCACGTATTGGTGCCCCGTCTTCACTCAGAGAGTTGTGTAAATGCAAAGAGAAAGAATATGGATACTGTTGGAAAATGGCTACTTCAAGTCACTCACCACTTTGCTCTGTATCATACCTCGTAAATTCGAATACGCAAATCATTATAGGTGTTTCCAATATAGGTACCTATGGGGATTAAATTTTATGCCAATAAACAAATCTGTATTTAAAGATGCCAACTATTAGATATTAATCATTATTTTCAAGATTATATTTTATTGTAGATCTATATTGAACACTTAAACGTTTTGTAATGAGCTATTTTTCAAGCGTTCTTAGAATAGTAATTTATATTTCTCTTAAATTTATTTTATATGTTAAACTAAGTACTTCTAGGAGGGGTGGAACTGTTTTGTATATATTGTGACACTTCAATAACAACTTCTAAGTAATCCTCCTTACAACTTTTACTTTTGGTATGCTTGTATTGTATATTAAATTATGTTTGATGAGCTATGAAACTTTTATTATAAGCAATTTAGAGTATGCTTGAATATAAGCCAAGATCTAAAATACATAGAATAACACATGCGTGAAGAATTTTAATATTTAAGAAGTAATTTAATATGTAAATATTTAGATGTGAATTGTTACTCAAATGCCCCTTTATAATGTGCGTTAAGTAGAATTATGAGCTTATTTTTAGTAAATCATATATTACCTAAAAAAAAATATTCAGGTTTATTAAAAATAGGAGAGATCATATTTTAGACAAATGATCTTGTTTTACACATACCAAAAATGAAATCACATGTGTTTTGAACAAAAACCAAATTTATAGTTTTATTTAAACAAATTATGTTACTGCCATAGGCTCTTTAATCATTTAACACAAAATTAGTAACACTTTGGTAAATATAACTAACATCTATTATAATTTACAAATAATAACAAACTATTGAGAAAAGTGTTCAGTCTATTTAGTGAATCTGACGCACCGGTATCTAATAAAAAAAAATCGTTTATATTAATGTTGAGCTAACACAGATAATTATGAATATAATCACTATTTCAATTATATAAACAAAGCTTAATCCAACATTATATAAAAAATATATAGTGGGGTGGGACCCTAATTATTGATTATCTATCCCTTCTATCCACTTTCTGGGTTAACCCAAAGTTAGAAATTCAGGCACGTTTATGATCAAACAAAATTATTAAATCATCTGAGCTATTATATTAAGAAATAAATAGTATACACAATACAAATTCGCCTTAATCCCCTTCTGAAAACGTTATGACCAATTATAAATACAAAAAATTACACAATCTTATATATATATATATCATATATATCATATATATATATATATCAACTAATTAATTATTTAATAAAAAGAATAAATTTAAATATTCTTTTAGGATTGCTAAAACTATTAAACGTAAATATCATTAAGGGTGTCAGAATAACGTGATAAATGTCGATGCGCCATGGAAACCATGATTGATTTCCAAAGTGCTTAGTATATTAATTATGTATTATAATACCAATAACTTAGATAAATATTACAAAAGTGGATTTAAATCTATTAAAATAACCAAAGTTCTATTTTTATATGTGAACTTATTAAGTTGGGCAAAATTATATCTTCTTTATTTTAATTCCCTTCTCCTTATTTGATAGTAGCTTCAATGTGTCTTCTATGACGACATGTTTCGGTGTTGTTATTTGTTTTATTTGCGTCGCCTGCAACAAGCAGTTCTATCTGTACTTTCCTGCTTTTTTACATTCGACTCCCACTACCAGGCTGTTCGCGTCGCCATCGCAGCTGTAACCGTGGTAGGAAAAAGCCGTCTTTTCAGTTCTATCCATTGATCTCTACAATATAACTGGATGGACATACACATTGCCAAGGACCAAAGCGTGACGCTCAAGTTTATCGTCTGCTACATTGTGGGGGGACATATTTAACGGTTTCTTTCAATGTTCTTATGCGAACACATGTATCTGATGAATAACGGTGTTATTGTTGGAAAATAATGAAGTATTATACCACACTTTCTTGAAGAAACATTTGCATTAAATGATATACAATTCAGTTTTATAGTTAATACTGTACAAATACGAATAACATCTTTAACATATTTAAATAACATGTAGTTATCAACAAAGCTGTTTACAGTCTGCCAAGACTACACATATATTTAAAGTTGGCTAGTAGATTGAATATTGGTTTCAGAAACCATATCATATTGAAAGTTTGATAAATATAATGAATAAGGCATCTTAAAACTTGATTACATTTGTTTGAATGACAAACTTTGTGTAGTTGCCATACATTCAAACTATCACTTACGTTATGGTTTTATAGGCTTGTAAAAAGTATTATTATATTACATTCAGAAACCATATTATATTGAAAATTCGATAACTATAATGAAACAAGTTAGTTAAAAACTGTATTACATATGTTTGAATGACATAATTTGTGTAGAAGTCTTAGGCCTAAGTTCAAATGATAATTTAGGTTATAGGCTTGTAGGAAGTACGGTATCTACTAAACCCTGATTTTAGTAAAAATCTTAATCTGTAAGGCTTTATTTCGTACCAGAATACTATCATATATATAATATTTTGTTAGAATAAACGGCCATTTAGAAGGGAATTAGAAATTTCCTTCTGGAAGGTATTTCATCCTACCTAAATACTACTATAGGGTGGAATTTTGTTATGAGACAGAGCCTTCCAAGTGAGCTTCCTTCAAAAATCGTAGTATATATTAGGTTACAGCAACTTATTTAAAGAAAACAACCAAATAGATTTGAACTTTGTTATGCTCTTCAAAGCTATTGTTTAACCATTTTAAAGCATTTTTACTCATGTCAGTAGAAACTGATGTTTTAAGTGGACTGAATAGTGACGTAATTATCATTAGTACTTGGTTTATCAAATGATCAAGAACAAAGTTTGTTTCCGCCATCTTAAAACAGAGAACGGAAATGAGTTAAAGCTGTTCCCGTCACCTCAGAAAGTACAGCTTGTTCCATCTGATCCCAACTTATGCCCAACTGTACTCGTCACAGGTGAAGGACTGTTCTCAAAAATTGACGCGAACAGAAATATTATCGATATTACACCATCTTTAGGTCTGATGAAAACCAAGGGTTTTGGACTAAGTGATCTACTATCAAATAAGTAGAAGGGAATAAAATTAAAGAAGATATAATTTTGTCATTTATTACTCTTTACCAAATCAAATATGAACATTATTAAAAATTATGAAGTTTTTTAGATAAAAATAAAGCAGTTAAGAGTCAAATCAGTAAAAAAATAGTACTAAACAATTGTGACAAACTTTAGAAAAATATATTTTAAACTTAATTTTAACATTTAGCCTGATAAGGAGCCTCCAAATTATCCTACTACCTGTTTTGTTCATTTTTGCCCGAGAGAATATCGATCATTTTAATTCGATTATAGTGTAATTTTGTTTACGGTATTTTTGTTTTTCTCCATATTGAAGATTGTTTATAGGTTAGATATTATTTTTTCTTACTTTGATTTTTATACTATTGTAATCATAGGCGGTTTATTTTTCTCGTTTAGTGGTTTGAAAATGATAAAATGTCATATAAGTATTTTACTTTCAATTTTGTGGTAAAGATGGGACTTTTTGCATATATTTAAATCTAGCAAAATAAAAAGGTTTGTTTGGTTTTGGCGATCATAATTGTAAACCTGTGGTATATTATGAGAAAATTAATGGGTATGCTGTACTCAAAAAGTTGTATGGAGAATTTGGGTGGGATGGTGGTAAGGTCAATGGATTCTTCCTGGGAAAATATTTGAAGAGGGATGCCTCTAGAACAATGGTTTACAAAGATTTATGGTTTCCCCTTAACCCTTTGCAAGCTTGAATTTAGTACCCTCTCCTCCAGTGGTTCTTAACCTGGGGGTAATTACCCCCTTTTGAGTAAAGTGGCTATCCAATAGGGGTAACACAAGATAAACAGGCTTTTTATGTATATCTATATTAAACTATCAGTTATGCTTCTAGACTAGAACTAGCAATTTGAACATTGCGTATTTCCTGCTCTTATCAAGATTATCAAGGGGAAAAGTTTTGAGCAGTGTATTTGAGCTGCGTGAAGAAATGGCTTTGGTTTTTGAAAAATCTTCGTACAGAGAAAAAGAAAGATTTTTGCCCAAAAATAAAAGATAAAGTGTTTATCGAGAAGCTTGCATATCTTGCAGTTCTTTTTAGTGAGATTAACAGTTTGAACCTTTTGTTGCAAGGAAATATGACCTATATGTTAACAGCACAGGATAAAGTTGCTAGTTTTGTGCGCAAGCTAGAACTTTACCAAAACAGAGTTGAAGTCGGTTACATATCAATTAACATTTATCTGCCCTGATCGATTCATTGAACCACTATTTCTCGAACATAAATGACCGTCAAGCCAATTCCTGGATACTAAAACCATTTTCTTCAGATGATGGAATCTTTAAAGATGAAGACGTTTCTGCTAAATTCCAATTCCTCGGTCTACGCGAGAATAACACATTGAAAGTGGAATTTCAAAGCTATGACTTTCCTATATTTTGGCGAAAAGTCGACGCCGAATATTTTATCTGTAAAATTTACAGTTTTTTTTTTTTAATTTCTTTCTCAATAAATATTGTTAGTTCGCAACAAGGTTATTTTTTTTAAAGAAGGGGTAAAGAGAGGTTCTCGGATAGGTCATAAGGGTGACATGACTGAAAAGGTTAAGAACCACTGCTCTACTCCCTATCTAAGTAAAAATGGCAGGGCTAAGAGTTGTATGTGCACATTCCTGACTGCATTAGGGAGAGACTCGCATTGGTAGGCACATCAACTAAATGTCGACACATATCTAGTCTAGTTTACCCATGATATGGAGGTCCGGGATTGAATCCTGGTTGGGTATTTTGAGTTCTTTTCCCTAAATGACTTCCCATTCTTCCTCTACACAAATCCATGTGCATTTTTTCTCAATTTTATTTCCTCATCCCTAGTCAATGAGCCAAGTGTAAATAAATACTTATAGCCCACACAGGTATCAATAAGAGAAAAATCAGTAAAATGAAGAAGTACTTACATGGAGCAGGTGTCCCTCATGTTACAGTGGGAGGGAATCGGGTGGAGTGTCCAACTCGTGTTTCAATAAAACTATCATCTTCATTTAAAAAGCTCTCTACCCTATAGCCTAGCTACCAGAGCCAAACATATATGTTCTGAGGAAGAAGAACTAAACACATAGTCAACAGTAAATAAACGGAGCCCTATCCAATCAAGAGTCTATCAAGAAACAACCTTCCAAAGACATACCACTCACCATCCAGTATTATGAAGGACTAGACAAACTCAGATTTATCCTGAACACGGCTACAATATATCCTAACCTCATCACCTCTCACACAAAATATTCACAACAGTGCTCCAAGAATCACATTCAAACGCCCCCCCCCCTAATTTCGCAATATCCTGGTTCACCCTAAATTGCTCTACACAACCACATACAACAACAAACAACATCAGGCCAAAGGTCCCTACCCTTACGGCAAACCGAGATGTAGTACCTGCAGAACTCACCAACCTTCCACCTCATTCAACAACAAACATCAGGCCAACGGTACCTACCTTTGCAACAAACCGAGACGCAGTACCTGCAGAATTCACCAACCTTCCACCTCATTCAACAACAAACAACATGAGGCCAAAGGTCCCTACCCATGCAACAAACTGAGACGCAGTGCCTGCAGAATTCACCAACCTTTCACCTCATTCAACAACAAACATCAGGCCAACGGTACTTACCTTTGCAACAAACCAAGACGCAGTACCTGCAGAATTCACCAACCTTACTGCCTCATTCAACAGCAGCTCACACAAATGTAATACCCCATGAAAGGCCACTATGACTGCTCCACTATATCAGTTACGATGGAACTACTGCTTACATTGGACTCACCACAGGAACTCGGACAGCGAATGAATGGTCATCTTTTAATACCAACCACAACAACCCTGACAAACCAGTAGCACTTCATGTCGATTTTGGCTCGAGCTATAATACTAGCTATACGAGCCCTCCCCAATAGTTGCAATGCTTCATAGGTGGAAACTTTCTCACCAATATATCACCAAATCCCTGGTCTCACCCTTAGATAACCTTCTCTCCTTTCCTTCCAAGCAGGCCTACTCACAACAGTTAATATAAATACAACATTGTATCCATCTACCAAGAGTAGAGATACAAGTTTGAATAGGCAACAACAGTGTCTAAATGACCATGACCAGGGTGTCCAGCCAAACTATATTTTAAAATTTCCTGACTTTTCCAACTTTTCCAGTCACTATATGGGTCATTCTCAAATTAAGGAACAAATAGGAAATACAAAACTAAAACAATTAAAATTTCAGGAAAAGTATAATTTATTGCCTGATAACATAACATTTATTAAAGAAGTTAGTAATAAAACCAGCATAGCTCAATTTTACAATTTCTCATGTTTTTCTTTAGTTTTGCCAAAGTGGCTATCCATAATCCATCACTTAGCTAACTCTGTTTCAGATGCACATATATATGCTATAATCTCTAAAATCCTAATAAAATATGTATTTTTACTAAGTTTAACATATATTTTTAACAATAGTATAAAAAATTATACATTTTTATTAATTTATTGGTAGTAGGATTTTGTAAATGAAAAATCATACAAAAGTCATGTGTTAGTGATGTTAAATTTTCCAAAATCCAAAGAAAATTAAGTTTTACATTTCTCAATTTTTATTTTTGTTTTTAATAGCTCAAATGTTAGTACTATATAATAATTTTTTTTCTAAGACTCTCACTGAGAAATAAGTGATTTTATTGGTGTTAGTGAAGTGATGTTTGGGAAAATAGCATTTACAGTGAAAATTTCACTTTACTAGCGTGAGCTATCATTGGTTTTGTCACCTAACTGACATTTGCGAAGTGATAACACCATTTTCTTCACTAAGCAACGTTATCAAAATGATAACATTTTCGTTACCAAGCAATGTTAGCGAAGTGATGTTTTTGGCGGACTTTTGAGTTTCATAACTATAATAATGGTATAAAGCAGCAAACAAACAATGAGGTTAGTTCCTGCCTCCATTTACATTCAACTGAACTGGTATTGGTTTAGTTATGTCAAAAACGCCATATGATATTAACGTTAGCGAAGTGATTTGCAATTCGCATACTCTAAACTATTTACCTGAATTTTCGTACGTTGGCCCAATAATCATAAATAAACTTTTTAACTAGTGAAATAACAAGAACTAGTAAGTACATGACAACAACATACTACAGCTAATGGGAAACAGCAAATCATTCTGGAAGGTTTCAGCGCCAAATTAAAATATCATGTTTGTCTAGTGTGTTACTTGGGGACAAACAAGCATAGATTAAAATATCAAAATTCATGAATAATTTATTGAAATGATTCTTCAAACGAAAATAACAGTATTACGGGAACATTTTAGCATGGTTATATATTTTTTTTACTCTTTTTCTTAATTTTTGTATAGAACTTCAAACTTGGAAATTAAGAGGTGGGGACAGTTAGCGAGGTGATGAAAGGGGCCTTTAATAATAAATTGGTCTTATTTGTTTTTAATATTACCATATTTAAATGTTTCTCTAAAGTATTATACACTTTCTACTACTAAAAAAGAAAATTTGTTGCTTATTTTAAAAATAACAAAATATGTATATAGGCAGGAGACATAAACTGTCCCTTAATTTGAGAATGACCCATATATTAAAAACATTATTTTATTAAGATAGCAACTTAATGTAATACTAGTTCAGTATGAAGAGTAGGTTTAACTTTTTCTTTTTAGCACCGTGTCTTACTACCCATTCTGGTTATGCGCTAAGGTCTAATTAATCAAAAATAAAGTTATATTAATTCCAGGGTGGACTGATGAAAAATAAATTCAGATTGGGTCTCATAAATGGAATTCTCTGCAGTCAAATTTCAACAGAGCTATAATTCATTCACGATAGGTCTTTACCTGGATGACAGTTCAAAAATCATATGTTTAGGTTTTAGGTTACCAACACTTGTAAAAGAACACTGTTTTGTTATTAATGTTAAGTTTTTTAATTACATGTTATATTTTACATTTAAAATAACTTAAACTTAAGTTTTCTCACATTATTTCATTACTTTAAACAATTTCTTTTTACCCAATTCGAAACAATATTTTAAACATATATTAAAAGTACCTATTATTTGTTTTAGAATGTTATCTATGATGTGTAGTATAGTGCATGCATTAATACCTTTTAATAAAGGCATCGTATTTACTTGGTAAAGATAAAATATTTGTAATTTATTTTATATATGATTAACTATTTTATTATTAGTTTATTGTTTTTAGAAATATTTAACTGAATAAAATATAATCGTCTGCTGCGAGGATACACCATTTTAAACAACTTGTCCGCGTCATCATCAACCACATGGCTAATATTCGTTGGTCGCCATTTTAAAGCCATATTTGTTAGACCTTTTGTGAAAGTGCTCGGAATAATAATTATTTTAACTTGAATAGAAGGATAAATAAGCTTTGTGGACGACCTCAAATAAATATTAAGACTTTGTTTAATTTAAATATATTTCATAGAATTTATTACTGTGCGCGTTTATTATATTTTTAACTTTAAATTAAGTCTCTAGTTTGTTAGGTCCACGCCTTACTCTAACTTATAATAATTTATAACTAAGTTAAATTACCTTTTATTTTAATTATTGGGCTTCTGTATTAACGTAAAAAAACTTAATCCTAGATCATATTACTAATTATTTTAAGAATAACTTTGTGTATACAGATATTTTCTCTTTAGTTCGAATACATATTAGGCCTAATTTGGTTAATTTTAATCTAACTTTAATCTAACTTTAAACTTTTATCAAACTTAAATATAAGTTTAATCTAACTTTAATCTCACGAAATTTTATAAGGGGTTCTTTTTATTTGTGGATAGATTTGTGTGTGTTTTTTTGATAATGAGTTTCCAGGAGAAAAAAAGAAGAGAAGTTACAGATCACAAAGTCATTCAAAAATTTCAATTTCAAAATTCTTTGAGGCATAATATTGGCCTAAATTACTGTGGTAAACTATCACATTACTCTACACAACCATATGTTTTCATAACAGCTGTCCCAAGTGACAGTGGCAGATATCAGCTGTTGGCGTAGTGATATTTTAGGGAGTATTTTTTAGTTACTTTTTGAGCTGTCATCCAAGTAAACTTAGGTCGTGAATGGCGTTTACATTTGTGTTGAATTCTCATTTTTGCAATTTCTCATATTATATTTCATCTGCGCAAAACACTTGAACTCTTGATCATAGGTGCTATGTACCAGTAAGTGTACCTTGACACACATTCTAAACCCCAATCAGTCAAGAAATGTGGGCAACTTGTGTTTATACAGTAGTTTCTGTTTGTTGAAAGATCCAACTGACTTTGTATACCTTTACACCTTTCCTTCATGAACCACCAAGTGTACACAGAGACTGTCCCAGAGAGAGCACTATGGACATGGGGTTGTTTTCTCGCCTGAATGAGTGGAAGCGTGTTTCTCCAATTCGGTTTTGTTCAGGAATAGTTTGCTGCACAAGTCGCATTTGAGGGCTTCTTCCTTTGAGTGGGTGAGTACATGCTGCCTCAGGGAATATTTGCAAGGGAAGGCAACATGACAAGTCTCACATTCGATCACGGTATGAATACGATGAGACATTGCGTGTCGCCTCAACATCTTTGCATCACTTGATGTTTTGCCACACACCCCGCATTTGAACAAAACTGCCATGGCATGCGCTGTGGAGTGTCTCTTGAGGTTAGTCAGGCAACCGTAGCTCTTGTCGCATCGGTCACACTTGAACGACTTGGGGGCACTAGCCCGCAGGTTGGAAAAAAGCTCATTCTTGAGGTAGGTGTCATTCCCATGGAGTATTAAGTGCAGCTGCAGGGACTTGCTGCGTCGAAACGACTGCCCACACACTTCACACGAATATGGCTTTTCTTCCGTGTGTATCAGCAAGTGTTGGCTGAGCTTGCTTAGGTCCCTGTAGGTCTTGTTGCAGATATTGCAGGAGTAAGGTTTATCCCCAGTGTGGATCAGCATGTGTCGCTTGAGCTGGCTGGCGAACTTGAACGTCTTGCAGCAATGTTCGCAAGGGAACTGTGCTGCTGTGCTGAAGCACTTATCGTCACTTTGCTTCACTGACACATTCTCCAAGGAAAATGGGATGCTCTTATCGTCATTTTGGATGATGGTTCTCATGATTTTTGCCATACGGTGGGCAAGATTGAAGTCTGGAACGTAAGGGAACAAATTTAAAATGTTTTATAGTACACAAATGTGTAAAAAGAGTTTTATTTGCACTTCTATGGTATGTATCAAAATGATTTCGAACTTAGTTAAATTTCAAATAAAGTTTCAACTGTTCATGTTTTGGATTATGAATTTTTGCACAACATATTTAACTTACTGCCATTTTATGAATACAATTTTCTGATTTAATTCCTAAAACTTTTCCATGTAGGTGAGGGAAATTGATTTTTTTTTTTTAATTTGCAAATGATAAACCATGGAAAGGTAATTTCAAAAATATGTGTGTCTTAGAGACTACTTTATTGTAGATTATTTTTTACTATATGATAAATAAAATGATAGAATATTAGGAAAATGGTAGAGCACAAATAAAAGTAACAACATTGACACATATTTACACACACTTCAATATTTCGATGCTATTGTAGCATCTTCCTCAGGAAGTAGTGTTTTTATTTATATTACTTAAACAGAAGGTTAGGCCTCTGGATAGAACTTATTCTTCAGATTTGGACAATTGGTGGTTAGATATATTAAGAACAGGTGAAGTTTTAACTGTGGCTTGTGGTGGTGGTGGTTGTATGGGCTGTCTTCTGGGTAGTTTGGGCAGGGATCCCGTAGGGGTGGCTATCCCTAGCAGGCTGGCTACACTGGGTTTCATACCCATGAGTGGGCATTTAGTGATCGGGTTGTGTTCAAGGGGGCCTATGGGTCTGGAGTTCTGTATTTCATTGAGATAAAGTTTAGATAATTTCTTCAGTTTGATGGAAGCATATTTTTCTAACAGTTTATTGAAAGGAGAAAGAGAATGGTTGATCTGATGAATGGAACCAGGATTGGAAAACAGTGTAACCTTTATGAGTGAAAGAATTTGATCTTGGAGTTTAGTGGCTTCAATTAGATATAGGTTAAAAACTTGTATTGTTAACTGTTGAGATTGTTGTTTGGCCAAAAAAAGAACTGTTTCATGCATGTACTGTGGCATTCCTGTAATGGCAGGTTTTATGGTAAGACCAGTTGGAATTAAGCCTAGGTTTATACAGATTTGTAAGAAAAAAATGTGGCATTTTACAGCTGCCAATTTGGATGAAAGGTTTCTGATTTGTGAAAGCCAGTAAGTATGTGGGTTCATGATTATAAGCTAGAAGAATATAAGACAAAATGAAAGAATAATAATAATAGAGGGNTTGTTACTTTTATTTGTGCTCTACCATTTTCCTAATATTCTATCATTTTATTTATCACTAAATGTTTTTGCTCAATGCACTTTTTTCATATATAAAAATTTTTTACTATATGAAAAATACTTTATGCATTTGGTTTGTTCATTTCCCTTACAGATTTAAAAAAAAATAAAGTACAGTACTTAAACAAAACTTTGGTACATACATAGAGACACCAAGATATCAGGTATATTTTCTTTGTGCCAAATGATTTGATGCCAGTAATGTCTTAGTCAAAATTTATTTGCATCGTCCTATTTATAACTAGATTTATATTTTAAATTACAATATTGCGAAAGTAAATTCTACTAACCTGCCTTTGTATCGGCTGTAGTGTCTACTGTGTTTGAGATACAGCCCCTAAACATAATAAATCATGTATTAAATACAAGGTTCAACAAATGGAACATATTGGGCTACCAGTAAACTGTCTCGGACAACATTCCCCATTAGCCTCCTGGCTATCAATCAAGAGGTCCAGGTTTAATTCAGGCCTTTTTAAAAAAAAAAAGTTAGTAGCATTTAATCCTCTCTTCCGAATAACAGAGGTGCATTTGATTAAATTCATACCTGCTTCAGTGGCCACATGGTCTAACACGCTACTCTCGTGTTAAAGTAGACTGTCAAAGACAGGGAGATCAAGGTTCGATACCAGTTGGGTGCACTAAGGGTGGTTTTTACTCAATGGTTTTCCACGCTCCACGTTCACATAAATTTGGGTGTACTTCCCCTAAATTCAACTTTCCTTATCCCTAACACATTAGGGTAACTAGAATATGTGTATAATCTGAATTGGTAGCGAGACATGCTGATTTTTCTTTAGTGGAAGTAGGGTTTAGCCTAAACAAAGGGTAAGCCATGTAGAACATGACAACATGCGAGTTTTAATGACACGTTAGTCAAAGATTGTTCTTTGCTTAAATAAATACACGTATGTGAGCTACCTTCACTTATAACATTATAGATTTTCTCTATAAGCTATGCTTTATATTAATTTGGCATTTATTATCATGTGTTTGCAGTTTTGAATGAGAATGTTTAGTTGTATTACCACGTTAAGTTATATGTACTAATAATTATGTAATTTTTAGGCTTTTAGTGTGATTGTGTGTAAATGATTTTAAACAAATTTCAAATTCATTTTGTCCTTTGGTTAAAATTTAAATTGTCTTATTTATCTGACTCTAACCCACCTCATACATGCGATCAATACAAAGTGCATACTGCGCTAAGCAACAATAAGGGTTTAATATAAAGTGCATACTGCGCTAATCAACAATGAATGTTCAGTGCATACATCTCACTCGTAGAGCTCTCTCTCTTGGTTTCTTCCTTTGCCACCAGGTTTTTGACACAGATGTAAGGGTCCTTTATAGGATTCGCCTCGAAACATATCTGACAACAATGATTCACACAATGAGATATACAAACATAAGGAATATATAATAAACAATGCACAATACCTTATTAAATATGTAACTTCTCTTTTTACTTTGTTATGGTTATTCGTGGGGCTCTGGTTTGGAACCTGGTGAATAGGATTTTGTGTGTAATGTGTGATCGAGTGAAGTCATCTAAGATGTTGTATTCACCTATTGTTGTCAATGAATAGACGGTCAGATGAGTTGATAATTTATGTATGTAATGTCACATTAATGTATAATCAAAACATAGATTCAGTGTACCATATACCCTGACAAGTTACCGTAGCAGTCTTACCTTTTACCTATTTGCCTTTTATTTCCCTTGATAGTAAAACAAAGGCATTTGAGATATATATTCATTTCATGTTATTGTGAGTACAATATGTTAATGTTATAGTGCCTTTAATTGCCTATCCTGTTGTTTTTTGCCTGTTTCATGAACAAGAGCCTAAACACGCCTGTTTCAGCTCTGTCCCACCTCCTCCCCCTTTTCTTTTATTCCCTACACTATCGATTTTGTGCTGAAAGAGAGAGTTGCGGCATACTTGTTTGAAATGTGTTTGAAAATGGACCCTTGTTAAATATTTTCCACTGAGTATATTGTAAGATTGTATCGGGCTGCTGAGGGCATTGGATGGAAATTACCATAGTTTACCACTGTGTTTACGCAGCATTCCTGCATACGTGGTTGTTAACTTGTTTATTGGCAGTTCCGAAAATGTTGTAATACTTCATATCTCAAATGTGGGGGAAAAACACAAGGAAAAGGGGTTTATTTATTAATCAATGGAGATGTGGTGATATTAATTTCACTGTGCCAAGCATGAGAGAAGAGGTAAGTTTAATTAATTAAATAATTTAATAAGAGGGTTCAAAATTGTTTATAATATTTGAAAAACAATTATTCTATCTCTTGGTAATATTATGCTTTATAAAATAAACAGTAATGAAGACATTACAAATTGGCGATCCATGTGTTTTTGGGTTTTTTTTTACCACTACTTTTTAACTCTTCCATGAATATTGGGGTTTATTTTTCCCACAAGACATCTTTTTAGCAGCTGTAGTCTACTAATATTTATTTGTACTATACTATTGTTTGAAACAATCATATTAATTTCTTCTGCTTCAAATCTTACCCATACCAAATATTATATTATTATACATACCTATTAAAAACAAATTGAAAAATAATGTGAACTGGCTTATTAACTAAAATAAATTGCTTGGTTCTATTATAATTTATAACAGTTAATTCAGTAGGGGCCTATATAACAATTCTTAATTTTAGTTTCCAGACATTTGATGAAGAGGAGACTCCTAATTTATTACATAATCACGCCATTCCCTTACTGGGTAGGCAAAAAACTGTGTATATAGCTCAAAAAACAACTCATACTTAATCCATCCTCACTAACTTTCTCCACACTCCCCTATCCTTGCATTCTTCCTTCGCTTCAACAACATTCATACATGCTCTTTTATTCTTAAAACTATTAATGTTTATCTTTTTCACACATTCATCTACAACATTTAGACAGGTCTCATATGGCCTACCCCTTCCTTTTGATCCATATACTCTGCCTTCATATATTTGTTTCATTACTCGATACATACTCATCCTCTCAATATGGCTGAACCAATGTAAGATACTTCTTTTTAAAACGCTCCAAATGTCTTGCCGGCCAACCGTGTGTTGGTTTGGCCAAACGGTTGGCCGGCGAGACATTTGGAACATTTTAAAATGATAGTGCACAAATAAACAAAATATAATATTAAATAAATTACAAAGATCTTGCTAACGTTGGTTTTATATTTATGTGGTTAGGTACATTAATGTTGAAATAACTTTCTTACTCTAATTTGCATGGATGTAGTTTTATGTATTTTATTCTTATAAAATATTTAAAAACGAAAATTATAACAATTTACACTATTACAGTATAGTGGAACAACGCAAAGGTACATTTGTCAGCATGATGAACTTTGGAACCAATTATTTAATTATACACAATTTAAGTTTTTACATTTTTTGTAGGCAATATGAAAAACACTTCTATTAATCAAGACCATTTTCAGGCAATTGTTTCTTACACAATTTATTTAAGGTTTACATTTGGGCAACAATGAAAATAAGTCTTTACATGTGAAGATTTATTGCGCCACTTTTTTTTAATAGTTTTAAGATATAAGATTTATTCTACATTTTTGGCTAATCGAAATGCACATCTTATGTCAATGAACTGAATGAGCCAACACCTTTGCTCCAGAGTTTCTCTCTTGTTTTACACCCACATTGCATTGTGGGTCCTTATATTCGCCAATCGGTAATTATTGGAAAGGGCAAAAATATCAAAGTGGTAGGAGCCAGATTGCTTACACGTGTCAAAGAACGATTCACTTCTCAACCCGAAATTGAAGCTGATAAAAATATTTCACAAGTGCAAAATAAAATGGCCTTACTTTAAAAGATTAATAAAAATATTGAATTAAGAAAACGGGATATTATTTACATCAAAGGATTAATTTAGATATAAAGAGTACGCATTTCAGGGTGCTGCTTCTATAAGGTAGGCAAAGGCTGTTAAATCTTCTAGCACTGTTGTGGTTTATAAGTGCCATTTTGGTAACCTACCTGGAGCCCTCGCTGCTCTAGAAGCCAGGGACCTTTCTTTAACAGAATCAGATAGGATGATGCTTCAAATACAGGAAGGCGTGAAGCTCGCCACCAGATCTGTTACTACGGCAATTACAACAAATCTGGAAGGGGTATTGAAACAAAACCCTAGGTGGAGGACAGTGGAAGCAGTGGCAAGACATCTTGGGAGAAACCCACATGCCATTATAGAAATGGCAAATATGAAACATTGTCCCTTGAAATCGTGTGAAGTAGAACATAGCTTTTTAAAATATAAAAACATTCTGACAACAGAACTCATTTCCCTAATGAAAATCTAAAAAAGTAGGCTGTCTTGTAGTTAATAGCAATGTGAGTTGCCTGCAGACTGTAGTTAATAGCTAGTAGTAAAATCAATTATTTTACATTGTTTGTGTGCCAATTTTTTCCTTAAAGAGCCTATTTAGATGCCTAAATACCATATTTTTAATGCCTATTTGCCTGCCTATTTTAAACATTTTTAATGTCTAAGATTTTAGAACTGGGGAAGAAAGTGATGAAATGCTACATTTGGAGCATAGCAATGTATAGAGCAGAAACTTGGACTCTTATGAAGATGGAAAAGAAATACTTGGAGAACTTTGAAATGGAGAAGACTTGAGAAGATCAAGTGGACAGACAGGGTGACAAATGGAGTGTGGGTGAGAAGAGAACCATTTTGGATGTGATTCTTTGGTATATCCTTAGAAGGAACTGTCTTCTGCACGATGTCATAGAAGGAGAGGTTGAGGGGAAAAAGGAGCTTAGGAAGAAGGAGGATTAAAATATTGGATGAAATTAAAGAAAGAAGAAAATTTTGGGAGCTGAAGGAGGAGGCAGAGGACAGGGCGCATTGACGGTCTAAGTTCGTTGACAAAAGTAATGAACCTGTCGTAAGACAGAACACATAATAATAATAATAATAATAATAATAATAATAACAACAACAACAATAATAATCTGCTTCCTATTTATAAGCTTTACCTTAGTGAAACCTTCCAAGGCTTGCTACATCTAAGGGGCACGTGAAGGGTAAATAAGACTGCATGTTAAGGATTTATTTTAAAAATTAGGTTTGTTTTTAACTATTGATTTTGTAAGTACCATATTGAGATTTCAAATAAAACTGTTAAAAGCCACTTATAATCTAGGCCCAAGCCTTAAAGATGAATATTTGGAATTCCTTTAACTCTAATAGATAGTAATACCCGAATATTTGTAAATGATTGTATACAAGTTATGAAAGGTTAGAAATCAAACCTGCTTATATATTACATGTTCAATTCGGATCAGCTGTTATGTGACAACGGTTACTTCTCACCTTTGTCTCAAGTTTCGAGTCTAGAACCTTGTCATCTACTTCACACTTGAGCATTGGGAACTGTAAAGGGTCTTCCATTTCCACTCCCTGGTGCAAAAACACACAATACATCAAGGTTACAAGCCAAAACAGTTACAAGTTATGTCTATTTATATGATCTGTTGAAACTATGGTTACCAACAGTACCCTTTGATGCATCAAAATCACATACTCTCATCCTGTTTCAATATTAAAATGCACTCTAATTTTGAAACGTTTCCTTAAATTTTCATCATTATTGCATGGAAAACTCAAATGTGTATATTCAAGTTTGGAACAACACTAAATCTTATTTTGATCAGTTAAAGTTGCCAATATTAGTGTCATCTATATCAATTAAACTAATATTGAGCCTAATTTAGTTAGCCTAATTGGTGTAATATTTGATTAAATATAGGCTAAAAACCAATAAACAAATTTTCCTATGTTTAAGTTACCTACTTTTTATTTTAGTAATTTGGGTTAGGTCTACATCTGCACTCACATTGATAAAATGTGTTAAAAATAAAAATAGTTAAGTACAAAATTTGGTACCCGTTTTCCCTCGGTCTTTATTTATAGAATATGCTCTTTTTCCACTATCCGGATATGTTAACTCTGGCCGTCAAAGCGGAAGCCTAGTCCGAATAGGTGTATATCAAACCTTTATAAGATTTTTCTAACCAACTCAATTTTGTCAATCCATTAAATCCAAGATTGTGATGGCAAACAAAATTGTATTTTTCCTAAGTTATTTTATTTGGTCCCAAATAATTGGGCCACATAAAGCTGCCAAATGAGTAGGACTACCTAGATAAACTGGTATTATCACAACCATCAGACAGATGTACCGAGGTCATGCAACGGCATCACAGCTAGTACTCTTTTACAGAAACTTTCACTACAGGGAAACGGAAGTAACTTAGCAAAAAAATATAGTTCCTAAATGGGGGAGGGAGTACAAAGATTAGTGACATTTAGTTGAGGAATGGTGTTGCGAACCCTTAATTTGTGAAGTTCTGGAATGTGATAATATAGCTTAATGAGATATGTGCAAACAAATGGAAGTTTGCTTTTAAACCATGAGCTGTGCCCGGTATGAGTTAGCTGTTTAACAGTTAAGCTTTAGCACACAGTTATAGTTCCTAGAAAGTTTAATACATTTGTTGGACACTTTAGGCAGAGCGCCTCACTAAGTCTTATTTTACTCTAGCGCCGTGTTGTACTACGTGTTCATGCTATACGCAGCCCCTAGAAAATGTATTTGGTTCATTCAACATAATTGCTTACTAAGATAATTTTGGTGTTCTTTTGGGACACTTATATTCCTTTAAATTTTTATGGTCGTCTGTAATTTAGGAAAGTACATTTTGATTTTCCTATTCTATAAAACATTGAAAAAAATTTTATTTAATTTTCTGTAGCCTCGTTGTGGGATTTAAAAAAATAGACTTTTTTAATAGAGGAAGATGTGCTCTATATCCTTTAAAAAAACAGAAAAATGGTCAGAAACCAATAATTTATTAGTTTATGGGGTTTACCCTCTTTAACCAAAACACACAAACTAACAACATGCTGATAAAATTGTTATTGGGATACAATATAGTAGTGAATTTATTTTACATATCGACTGTTCTCTTATTTATTAAAAAAAATGTAGTCTATTGTAAATGAATTCCACGAAAACTCAATTAAAATGTTAAAAATTAACTTACTAGTACTTTGTTGTGTTACTTATCAGGTTAAATAAAATTTGTCGTTAAAATGTTGCTGACTAGCTGGTGGATTATAAACGCTAGTATGCTTCCCTCTATCTCTATTCCCCAAACATAGTGAGTATCTATCTAAGCTACTCAGTACGCATTTTTTTTATTTGATAATTACATGATCCAAATAGCTAGAGCTTGCTTATAGGATTAAGTATTTATAATAATGAAATTTTACATAGGTTTAAATTTTCAAAGATATTACAAACATTTGATTATGAAATAAAAGTAAAACAAAAAAATATAGCAAAACTTTCTAAATAACGTTTTATTATAAACTGTGTAATTGTGCATTGTGTGCTTTGCACTATTAGCTATTCAATATACATTATACATACATAAAACCATTCCAAGTTGGCGTTATATTCAAACATATTGTATAGCTATTAGTTCATTGCACACAGTAAACTTGAAACCGAAAACACTTATTTTCCAATAGAGTTCATACGTTTAGATGTGAGACAAAATCTTTCGGTTTGGAAAATTTTCAATTATTATTTCTGTAAAACAATTTCAACGGATTAAATGGAACTAATGTAATCGAGATATAGATATCCAAAATATCAACGTTTAATCTTAAAATTAATTTCTCCCGAGGGCGTTAACAGCAAAAACATCATCATGCGATCTTTGGTGGCCGCACGGTCTAACGTACTACTCTCGCAATGGATAAAACTGCCGATGACGGAGATCGGTGTTCAATCCCGGTTGGGTGCATTTAGGGCGGTTTTTCCCAAATAGTTTTCCAATCTCACGGGTGCAATTCATCTAAATTCAACCTTCCTCATTCCTGACACATTAGCATAATTAGTACATAGGAGTATAACCCAAACGGGTAGTAAGACGCAATGCTAAAAAAAGTAGTAAAGAAACAAATTAATGAGAGCCTTTGTAGACCCGTTATGTTCATAAATCATATTTATTTACTTCAATTTTTCATCAATAAGCTAATTAAAATACTTTTAAGGTTGGATCAACATTTGTCTCCCCCCACCCCAGTGCCACCTTATCTCTTAGCACACCGTATATTATAGTATAATAAGCACAAGGTGCTACCTCTAAAATAACATTTAACCCCCTCACCAAGCCGTCACTGCAGAAAATTTGCCTATTCAAAATTTCTCTTAAAATTTTCATCTCTATTCATAAGTCAAATGGCTGGTATGCAAGAACGAAGCCGAGTTGGTCATTAGTGTAAATGGATGTGTAGTGAAAAAAAAAAGTTACTGCTAGCAGTGCCACAGTAATATGCTTGGGACTATGATACTGTACCACTAACGTTATGATGCCACTTTTGGACAAATTACACGCTTAGCAAGCAAATCAATACCATGACTGTTCCACTCATACTACCGGCCCACTCAAGAGACATATTTATAGAAATAAAATTAGTATTTTTAATGAGCAAATATTTGATATCAGTGAGGTTACCTCCATGCCAACGTGCTTGACCCTAGCTCAGGAGGTAGGGACATTTACATTTTTTTATGACTTATAACTCAAAACATTATTTTTACCAATAGGAGGGGGAAGGTACCGGGCTGCATCTTTGTACCCATTTGGGTTATACACATACATTAATTTCACTAATGGAATAAAGATGAGGAAGGTATAATTTTAGAAGAAATTTACCCGCATTTAGTTGTGGAGGTAAAGTGGTGAGCCGATTAGGAAAATGCGTGTAACACCGTTTTGGATTTTAGGACTGTTCTTAAAAATATATAATAACTATACGTAAATACATATGAAGTTCAATAAACACATATGTATTTAAAAAACTATAAACTTGAGGCATACTGACTGAAAACTATTATATACATAATATAGTGCCTAGAAGTTCAAGTAACATGTGGACTAAATGTCAATCTTATTTATTACAGTTTACTTGTAACGGGGTGTTAATCCCAGCCGTGTGTACTGAGTGTTTCAAATCAAGTGGTTTTTTACTCTTTCTCCACACTCATCTGGATGTATTCCCGCTAAACGCATTTTCCTAGTTCTTACCTTACTAGCGTAGTTAAATGTGGATAGCCCGTAAATGATGTTAGATTAGTACAAATACATAATATAATAATAGCTTATAGTAAAAGACCCATGTTTACAACCAATCTGCCAACCATAAAAATATACAAATTTGTAACTAAATAAAAGTCCTTCTCCTTCATTGTCCTAACTTACTATTTCGCTATTAAATATGTACAATAAAGACTTGAAGCCAGCTACAAAGTAAATTATAGAAATTGAATTAGATTTTTCTTGAATGTGGATAAACTTCCTACAAATTATACTATTCACATTCCTTTTTCATTTGTGTATACATGCGTGAAACTAAGATGGATTTTTATAAAGGGAAGCATGCATTTCTTTTAAATATAAATTATTTTTGAACTTCGTCGTATAGCCCAGCCAGTATTCCACATTTTAATGGGACGGAAAGGATCATTTTGGCTAGGATCACTTGATTCTCGACCTTCCGAACACCAGCAAAGAAAACTTTATGAACTTGACTAGAATAAGACTAGACGAGGTAAGATTCCTTTTACAGTTAATACTCTTAAAAAGCTATAGCTATAATTCCAACAGATAAACCCTCTTTTAAAGGAAATAAAAAAAAATATTTTTTTAAAACTAAAGCACAATTAGAATTCTGAAAATTGATAAATGACACCTGGACACGGGAATCGAACCCGTGTCCAGGTGTCATTTTTCAATTTTCAGAATATGACATCAAGATAGAGTAATTTCCACTAATAAGCATAAATAATAGCTCTGGCTATTAATTCTTTACAATTAGAATTAATTACCGTATGTTGAAAAAAATTGTCTTCACTAAAAAGTTCCTACTCTCCATTACTCTTAATCAAGTCGATTGGGACCAATCCCTAGGGACCTGCGCACCCTCACCATCGGATTCACCACCTTCTCCAACAGACACCACCAGACGTCGCGGAATGTATCTGGGTCTAAATGATGTCTGCCCATCCTACAATAAATTGTCTCAATTCTAGCGTAGTTCTAAATGTTTAGCTACATTTTATTCCCAAGTGTGCGTGGTTTTTTTTTTAATTTTCCTCGTATGTTTAATTTATTAATTTCCGTATTTTACGACTTTTTTGGTCAGTATTTGTGTTGTTTTATTGTCAATGAAAATGTGTGTATTCGCTTTTGTAAATAATAATACTAAACTAGACTACCTATCGTATGACTATAGTTATATGCCTCAAATTTCGATGGTGTGCAAGTAGCGTAAAACAAGGAATTGGAAAGTGGCGTGCAACACAAACACATTGACATTCTGTGGTCTATTACAATATCATTGTTGAATGTCCTTATCTATAGCTCGTGCTTAAGCCACTACATACAATAAATATGGTTTGTTGGTCACATTGATAAAAAAAAATTATATCCGAATATTTTTGTTTGTATTTCATTAATCTTTAGAGAGACATTCAAAAACTTGTTTTGTTGTGTTTTAAATGTATCTATATTCGCGTTAAATAATCAAATGGTTATTATAAATAAATAACATGGCAGTTGTAAATAAATCCCTTTGTAAAACATTTGCTTTAACACTCAATACTTTATTTCGAAATTGGTTTGTATTACTGTATATTTTTATTATTGATGTAGACTAATTTTTAGAGAAGAATCATAATGAAATAAATTATTTTACTACCTTAAATAAAGTCTGTATTTCGTTGACAATGAACAAGGGTTGGTGGGGAGCTATAGTATTAGAAAAGTAGAACACTACATAATAAGGTCAGGCCTAGTAAAAATATTGGTTTTTCTTCACATTACCTTTTCACACAACTGAGATACAACTATGATAATTACACTTTAAAAAAAATTAGAATTGGCTATGTGTCGAAACCAATACTATCAATTTAAGTTACAGTGCTTTATATAAATACACTACAGCAACAAACAGAAGACTTTCAGGTCAAGAGCAGACCAATATTATGACAAATTATTTGTTATCATCTTTTGATTTAACAGGAATTAAAATAATACACACGTCTAGAGTACCTACTATAAACACATTGTTTAGTTAAAATTATGACTTGCTTGGGTGGTTATGTAGTTTAAAGGCGTCACTCTCGCAATGGACTAGAGTGCCAAAACAGGGAGATCGGGTTCAAATCTCAGTCTGGTTTACTAGAGTTTTTTTCCTTAAAATTATGACTTTCCACTATCCCTCTACGCGAATACGGCTATACTTCCTTTGAATTCAACCTTTCTAAACCCTAATTACATCACTGGTGTAGTTAGCACATAGATGTGTAACCTAAAAGGGTAGTAAAATGTGGTGCTAAAACATTATGAGATAGTCTACAGCAGGAGTTCCCAAACTTTTAAAGCTTACAGTGCCCTTAGTGTCTCAGTAAACTTAATAATCTTTTTCATGGCGCTCCTAGATAAAAAGACACACCTAAAAGTTCCGTTAGGTCCAAACAACTAATTTCTTAGTTTATAACAACTTAGTAGTAGTTTAAAAAATAAAATGCATAAATTAATTTAAGTAAATTTTTATTTCATTATTAAATAACTGCAATTACTTATTAATGGGATGTGTGGACCTGTAAGGCACTTTAAACTATTCATTCAAAATATCCTGCGGTGCCTTTGTGAGTTGCCTGTGGGGCGCAAACCGTTGGCCTACATTAAGAGTGGTATTACACTTTGCTTAACTAATAATTAAGTTGCCACAATATATATTTTTTTGGGTCAATTAAACTAATCATCTTTGGGTGTGTGCGTAGCTTTGAAATGTCGAATTCAAGGGCCAAATATCCTTTGCTTCAACTTCAACACTAACCATAACCTCTGTTTCTTTGTAACATTAGTGTCAAACTATGGGTACAACTTCATTGTCAATCATGTGAGCTCTACCAAGCTCTCAATACATCCACAACATGGTTGAGCTTGAATATGTGAACATGGTAAGTTCTTAGTATACTGTGAGTACCGGTAATGCCGATGTTCTAGGAGCAGTTCTGTGAATCCCAGCATATTCTTCACTCGTGAAGGGGATCATGGTTTGACAGTTACTCTCACTGGAGACAAGCGAGAGAAAGACAGCAACCTCTTTAACGCTGTTGGCACAACAGAGGAGCTATCTTCTTACATTGGGTAACTTTCCCTTCATACTTCTCTGAAACATGATAGTCACTAGATGTGTTTCAGACAGGACGACACCTCAGTAGTTGAATGGTCTAATTAATTAATAAACAGAAGTAAAAATGTTTAAATTTACAAATTGATGATTCTTAGTAGTAAATCTCGCTCTCCTTGTGTTGATATGCTGTGTGAGTAGCCACCATATGATGACTAGTTTCGACGATGATGTAGGATTACTAGATTATTAATTAATTTAATTTTCACCATTTTGCAAAAACTTTTCCATCACTTCCTTCTGCTTCAATTAAGTACTATATAATATAAATATACATAGGCCCCCAATCATCCCGAGATCTAAGTTTATTAAAATATTAAGTGAATAGTATAAAAATAATATGCTCTAACCTCTAATATAGATAATAACAATCTATTTCAGCACTATTTATGAGCCTGAATAATTTTAAATGTAATATGTTTTATTACAAAAGTTCTTATGATAAATGCTTTTTGACCATCATTATTTATGATATCAAATCAATAACGTTTAATGAATATTTTCCATGCTTGTTTGGTCTTTAATACAAATATGGTTCAAGGTTTATATCACTGTTCCTGCCATATGGCACTGTGTGCTCACAGATTGGCGAGGGAGTACGCCAAAGATGGCGAGCATTCCTACACGGATAAGTTGAAGAGAATCCAATGTATCCTTGTGGATATCAACACTTGTATCCTGAGGACATCTCAGGAGAGGCCAAGATTCTCTCCCCGTCATACCAAAGATCTTGAGGACTGGATCACAGAGTACAGCAACCAGTTGCCTCCCTTGGAGAACTATGTGATACCTGTGAGTGCCTCGATACCTTAACTTCAATACCTGTGAGTGCCTATATACCTTAACTTCAATACCTGTGAGTGCCTTTATACAATAACTTCAACACCTGTAATTGCCTCAATACCTGTGAGTGCATCTATACCTTAACTTCAATACCTGTAAGTGCTTCTATACCTTATCTTCAATACACGTGAGTGGCTCTATACCTTATCTTCAATACATGTGAGTGGCTCTATACCTTATCTTCAATACCTGCGAGTGCCTCTACACCTTATCTTCAATACCTGCGAGTGCCTCTACACCTTTACTTCAATACCCGTGAGTGCCTCTATACCTTGACTTCAATACCTATGAGTGCCTCTATACCTTGACTTCAATACCTGTGAGTGCCTCTATACCTTAACTTAAATACCTGTGTGTGCCTCTATACCTTAACTTCAATACCCGTGAGTGCCGCTCTACCTTAACTTCAATACCTGTGAGTGCCTCTATACCTTAACTTCAATTCACAATTGTTTGAATTTTTTTTAACCCTTTTGCTGTGTATTTAATTTTTACTTCTTATCTTCAGAAATGCATAATAAAAAGAAAACTTTTGAAATATAGATTACATCAACACAACTTGGAACAATTTTGTGCTACATTGGTGCTTTCCTCAGTGTAGTCCATAAGATCATATATTTATGTTAGGCATGGTTTCAAAATAGGAATCAGGTAAATAAAAAAAATCAATTAGAAGAAATAAAATAAATTTTAAAACTCAGTGAATTATTGAATTGCCATACTAACTAAATATAATATTTATTACCTTTCACATGGCACGAATTCATCATTCATAAATTAAATTTTACTAACATAGTAGAATAAGTGTAAATATAACAAATACTACACTAATAAATCTCCCAACATTGTTATCTGCCACATAAATATTGCATGTGTACTACAAGTAGTGAAAGGCGGAAGTAAATAAACGCTACAATTGTTATGATTTAGCAGCTGATAATTGACAGTTCTCAAAACTAACACCAGATTTCAGAGGCACACGGGCATGCTAGTATGAAAAATTCAGCATTCTAACACACTAGTGGCTATTTCCGACTGTCACATCAAAGGTAGATAAAGTTTACACGTCGTGGGGTGAATTCGATTTCCACAGTCAATGGCTATAATGCTGAGATCGGATATATCCGATTAACGCAGTAAAAGGGTTAAGATGTAGAGTTTTCTGAAAACCTTTTTGGTCGACTTGGAGACTTATCACACATTGTTTCTTCGTTCTAATTTTACATATTTTTGTCTCTACATCTTATATAGAATCCTTTATTTAAATATTTTCTAAAATGCTTGTGTCCCATAAAATTTACATACATTTTCATATTAAACTAAATAATTATTTTATAGTATTAAAGATATAAACCAATAAAGGCTATTTTGGTTACACTTAAATTTTATTTGAAAGTACTCGATACATTTATGAGTTTATATGACTCAAAGATTGACTTTAACGACATTAAAATTTCCTTACACGATCAACTGAAATGTCTGTGAGATCGACCGGTTACCGATCCCTGGTCTAAGGTGTTAGTCTCACAATAAACTAGATTGCCAATGACAAGGATATTGGGGTTCAAATCGCGGTTGGTTACACTGAAGGGGGTTTATCCCAAATGCGGGTACACTTCCTCTAAATTTGACCCCTAAATCCCTAACACATAGTGTAGTTAGTATATAAGTGTAGTGAGATGTCACCAAAAAAACCCCAACAAGAATATATGTCTCTCTGACTATGTTGATATTTATCTTATAGCGGTGATAACCGTCAAAGGATGGTCTAATCATTGCCATGAGAAGGGTTATGCAAATCTGGTTTGTCTTAGGGAGGAGGGAAAGCTGCGTCTTCTCTCCACGTAGCGAGATCCATCTGCCGCCGTGCTGAGCGTTGTGTTATACCTTTAGTGCGAAATGGATATGTGGACAAAGAAACACAGGTCTACCTCAACAGGTACAAACATATCATCATGCAATTAATAAGGTTTCATTACTTTTAATTAACGACTGGGGGTGCACAATCTAGATAAGCTGCAGTATAATTGTAATAAGATCTATTTTCACATATTTTTGGCTCTCACGTTTGATAGATATATCAATAGGAATGTGACCTGCTTCGGTGGCCACATGGTCTCAGGCAGGGTTTCCATAATATTTCCCTGGCCTGGCGACCTCACCATCAACTGTTTACAGCCTGTGGCTGGGTCGGTTTAGTAAAATGCCTCCATCTTCCTCTATTTTTCCAACACTCTTCCTCCTTTAATTTCTCCCATTAATCTCCTCTCATTTTACACTTTCTGTTACCTATCCCGCCCATCTCTTTCTTGGCCTCCCTTGCGGTCTTTTTCCTACATACTTCATTTCCAACATTTTCTTCGGCATCCTCTGTTTTTCCATTCTCATTATATGCCCAAGTGGACTTCACACACCCCTGTATATCAATATATATACAATAATCAAGTGTTGTTGATTTTTAGTGTAGAATATGTTTGAATTGTCTGTAAGTTCTCTTCTATGACAATTTGACTTTAGTATTCCTTGTGTGCAGGTTATCAGACTTCCTCCTGACTGTGTCTCGGGTGGCCACTAGACTCGACAAGAAGGACGAGTCCATCTACATCCCTCGACCAGACACGTGATCTACACACACACACACGTAGTTACTTGTATATAACCTCTGTATAGTTTGTAAGTGAACACAATAGACATCAACAACATGGAATAAAAGCTATTATTAAATGTGGATGCTTGTTTCATATTCATTATCATGAACTGTGGCTGGGTCACTTTAGTAACATGTCTCCATTTTCCTCTCTTTTTTTAAATACAGTGTCATACTACCCATTCAGCTTACACACTTTCTTCCTCTATTCTTCTCCACTCTTACACACACTTCTCCCAACTTTTTCTTGCTTTTCCTTGTGGTCTTTTTCCTACAAACTTAATTTCCACTCGTATAATTAATGTGCTTTCTTCTTTTTCCATCCTCATTACATGTCCATACCATCTCACCCTTGCTTCCTCTACTATCTCATGTACTCCAACATCCTCATTACATGTACCATACCATCTCAGTCTTACTTCCTCTACTATCTCATGTACTCCAACCAACGTTTTAGTACCTGTTCAGGTTGTACTCATATGATAGTTACTCTAATGGTATAGGAGTGAGGAAGGAAACATTTGTGTTGAGAGAGTGTAGGAAACCATTGAGGAACAATCACCGCCTGTAGACCTAACTGGGATTTGACCCCCACTCTCCATCATGAGAGTGGCACCTCCCGCCACTTAAGGTGGGTCACAAATTAACATCTTTAGCGAGATACAATGGCTAAATGATATAATGGAAATTAATACACAAAGAAAAAAACTATTAAGTAAACATTGAGTGAAGAAAGCAGATAAACCTAATGGAAGCTAATTCCATTCACAAATGTGACATCTTCCTTTTTCTGGCTTCTGGAGTACAAGTACAGTGAAATCAATTAATAGTGGACACCTTTCGGAATTAAAAAGTCTTAATTGAATTTTTTTTTTTTTAAAGTCAAACTTCTTAAACACGTTTTAATCAATGTACTGTGAATGTCAACTACATCAATTTAATCACGGGGTGGCTACAAAACATATTTTACAAAATTCCCTGACTTTTCCAGGCAACTTTTCAATATTCCATGACTACTTTTTTCCCGTTTTAATGGTGGATGATGGCTTGTTTTATTAATTATTGATCACATAATAAAAAAAGTTTGTATCTACTAAACAAACAGTTTTATCAATTATTTAAAAAATTAAAATGTTATTTTATTTAAGTGTTATTAACTTTTGTTTTAGTGTTTAGTTGCAAAATTAATGGGATATTTTAGACATTTTTTGAATTCCCTGACTTTTCCCTATTTTTAATTAAATTCCCTGACATTTCCCTGTTTTCCCTATCATCCAAAAATTCCCTGACTTTTCCAGGTTTTCCCTGTCTGTAGCCACCATGAATTACTGCACTATGTAATATTGTACGCAGGACAACTATGAATAATATATAAATAATGTATGTATATTACTGTAAAAAGTGCATAATACACAGAATAATAAAGAAATAAAATGAAATGTGAACAGTAGGCCTTCCTCCTGTACTGTATATGTGACAGAACCAATGGCTTGGAAGGGGTGAGAGGTATGACCTTGAAATAGCAAAGTTAATACTAAGTAGGCTTTAGTAGAGGGTGATGGCCGGACTGCTCAAATTTCACGCCAGAGACAATTACAACTGTAAAATACTATTATAAATGAAGTGGTGCTTTTAATTTTTGACCACTGTTTAGATATTTTCATGCATAAACATGCGTGTATAGCAGTGTCTGTTTTCGTTACTGAGAAAGTCCGTTATTAGTAGCACGTATAATTTTACCGGGGAAATTGAAGCGTTCCGTTATAGAGAATAATCTCCTATTCAGAGGTGTTCGTCAAAGCTTGATTCATACGTTCGCCAAAAATAGAAAGCAGAATATGCTTGAGTAGTGCAGCAATTCATACGCTGTATGTTGACCCATGATGCATTGCAACACAACTTAAAACAGCTGAGTAATAAAAATTTTTTTTTCTAGTAGATAAGACACATATTTTATATCATTCTCTTCATGGATGTTTTCAAATTATAATGCTGTGTCGTGGCACAATCCAACACATCGATACAACCCTTTACATTAACAGGTTATTTCAAATCTCCTCACAACATCCAACAAAGCTATCTGCTTGCTGTCAGCTCTACAACACATGTGTTGTCATATGCACTGATTTGAGATGGCTGGCTCTGAGATTTGATTGGTTCTCCTGTGCCGAAGATTCCAGGCATAGCAGACACAGTAAAGATGAGTTGAACTTTAGAGGAACAGCTCGCGTCAATAAGGCAGGAAGGAGCTCGTCACATGACTACGTTTATGTTATGCGTTAGCTTTTCGGCAAACATGTGAATCCACATTAAGGCAGATTTCACACACATTGAAACAATGTCATATTTCAGCATTGGTGCCGTTTAAAACACAAAGAGGGAATCAATGTAGACAAACTCTTTGATGAACATTAAACATCTATAGTTTTGTTTCAATAAATACATCTATACATCTGAGAGCATGTTTTATTGAGAAATAAGAAGTGCAAGTACATGTGATTCTTGAAGTGTGTTCTATATTGGGGGAATTTCTGTTTGGAAATAGACATACTGTAGGATCTGGTTAGTTCAAACAAACCCCAATTCCCCATGAAATTCCTACTCACATTAATGGTAAAAAATTACTTTTAATTCAAAATTTAGAAGAAAATATTTAGATAGTTCAAATTTTTTAGACTTTGTGCGCATTTCAAA
This sequence comes from Timema genevievae, assembly GCA_902155825.1. NCBI lineage: Eukaryota > Metazoa > Arthropoda > Insecta > Phasmatodea > Timematidae > Timema > Timema genevievae. The sequence continues at coordinate 204,727 of CABFWO010000877.1, forward strand.
TCTTACTTAACGATCTTTACCAAACCACCCTTATGTGCCAAAATGTCATACAAAGTTATATTTATTGACGGATAGAAAAGGAGAAAGCAGGGAATTCTACACCAGCGACAAGCGGGTCTCCAAGAGTAGGGAATGTGTCGGCTCGGTTTTTCTCTCTTCCGTGTGACGATGTGATCACGTAGGCCAGGGGTCGGCAACCGGTCAAATGCATAAGAAAACTACAGTGTCACGAAAAGGTAAGCTTACCTTGCATTATTACAGTATGATATATCTTATAAGATAGGACCATAGTGTAAGCAGACACCTTTCAAGTTAAACAGAATATATTTTATTTATTTTATGTATATTCTATAAAGGCAGGGCTATAATTATTGGAGGAAATATCTAATTTATAAATATAAAATGTATAGAAATAAAAGAATTCAAAGTAGAGTGGAAAACGAAGGGTGATAGCGGGAGCTTTGATAAATTTAAAAGTCGATCAGGGCCCAAAATGATTGCCGACCCCTGACATAGATCCTAATGACTGATTGATTTATGTCTGCAATGTTAATTTTTCAAAATTTTTATATTTTGTATTTAAATTTTTATTGTTTTTCCATGTACTTTACGAGTATATTGTGTATGTGTGTTTATAAGTAGCATATCTTATGGTTATTGATTTATTGTGTGCCAACCTGACTAGATACTCATAAAAATTGTTAATTCATTTTTTTTTTAAATATTCCTTGGACTTTGAATTAAAAAAGTTCTAATTTTATATTTGCAATAGTTGTCATCAGCTTTGTCATTCAAGCATCTCTTCTCCCTCTGTAACTTCTTTTAAGTTAAGAAGCTCCAACAAGCCAGTGCCTTTGGTCTCGGACCTGACGATATCATCCATCTCTCTGTAATGGCCGGGATCTATCAGACACACCTGGAGAACAACGTCACATTATTTTGTGTCGACAAAAAGGACAGTAACAGCTCTTGAAGGAACGACTTTAAACTTTTTACAGTATGTTTTGTTAGATTTGGAAGAAGGGAACAAACACAATATGGCTTTTACAATGACAATAACACAGTTCACACTTAACACTGGATAGAGAGGAGCACAGTGAAAACTGTTTCTACTGTTGCTTGGAGGAAAGAGTCATGGAGATGAAGTATATAGGAAAATATGTGAGGAGAAAATAACATGTGGGCAAGTGAGAGGATGAAGAATGGTGGATGGACAAAGGAAGATGGAGGAACGTTACCAACTTGACCCACCAGAGTGAGAGCGCCACTATCCCAGCTCTCCGTCTCGATGCTGCTGGTGAGTTTAGCCACCTTGTCGCGCAGCTTGCGCGCCTCCTTGCCTGATATCACCACCCTCAACCTCATCTGTGCTCGCTCCAGTGGAATGGTGGCTTTCAGCTGCGGGATTACATCCAGTGCCTACAACACATCATCACTATTACGCACAAATACATAGCATACACTAGGTGTGTGCCAACCTTTGAAACTTCGACTTGGATTAAAAAAATTAGTTTTGACTTGCTTCGAAAAAAAATCCCAGCCTTGACAATTACGAAGCTTCTCCAATAAAAATATTATATTTAGGTTCAATAGCTGCCATTATGAGCAGTTATGTAAATTATAGATTAATATTCATATGAAATATTATAAACATAATATAACCAACATTATTTCATATATTCGATTGTAGTTTGTTTCAAATTGAAAAAGTGGCCTTTGAAACATACATGAACATCAATAACACTATCATTTGTTTTGTTCTCAATAACCACACTTTGAATATTTTGTGTGGGTCTTCAATTGCGTTTAGTCAAGGATGTACACAATATCATAAAAAGAACGATGAGGTGAGCGACTCTCTGTTTGTATAAGTGTTAAGAAAGCCTAGTTTGTGGTAAATATTCATTTATTTGAGGTATTTAACGTGCACTTTCTGAACCAACATTCAGCCCCTGGCTGTTAATTCATTATTGTAAAAGGGGAAACCCACATTTCACCAATGATTAATTTTTAGGCCATGTCAGGAACCGAACCTGGGACTCTTAGCTCAGTAGACAAACACTCTACTGATTGAGCTAAGCTGTCGAACTTGTGGTAAATATAATTATTGGATTTTGTTGACTAAAAAATTTGGATTTCAGTATAAAGAGTCAATAAATAACATATTTTTTATTAGTAATGATAACAAGTAACTTTTATTTAAGTGCAACGAATATGAAAATCACTGCTAAAATGTGTTTGCACCAATCAAACTAAAGATAAGAGTTAAAAAAAAGATACAGTTTAGTTGATTTTATTTTTTCTGCATTTTTAAATATTTAGCTTTGGTCACAATACGGCCGGTATGATAACTGTCTTGAAGACATAATATTCTTTGGGTAAGAAAAATGCATTTTCTAGACTGACAAAACTTTATTTTGAATGTTTCGTTGTTTCCTATTTAAATCAACAAAATTGAAATATATTTCACTTTTATAAGTTCAAGTAAACAATTCTGCGAAAATATTTTATTTTTTATTTATTTCATAGCAATTATTGTAAATTCAAAATGGCTTTGATGAACTCTAAATGTGTTTTGATAACCATTTAAATGTTGTAAGTAAAAGTGTGTAAAAATACATCTGATGACATTTTGGTATATCTAGTAAAGCTAGAGAAAATTAAGTACCTGCTGCTTAGCGTTCCTGTTGGGCTTCACGGAGAAATGGATGTCTCGCATTGCCTTTTCTATCATAGACACTGGGTATGGTCTCTTGGTCTCTGGATTCACACATTTGTCTGGATGTCAACAGAATATCAGAACATACGAGTTAGGCAAACAATAAACATTTAGCTCACTTCAATGGTCGCACGGTCTAAGGCACCATTCTTGCAGTGGACTAGACTGCCGATGACGAGGAGATAGAGGTTAGGATATTGATTGGGTGCACTAAGGGTTTTTTTCTACTCTCTCTTCACATAAATGCAGATACATTTCTTATAAATATAACCTTCATCTCTAAAACCATTAGCGTAATTAGTACACAAGCGTATAACTTGAATGAGTATTAAGATGCGATGCTAAAAAATAACATGTAAACTAGTAAGCACAGTGTCTTATTACCCGTGCCCCACGTCTTACTACCTGTTCGGGTTGTACGCTTAAGTACTGATTACACTATTGGGTTAGGAATTGGGAGGTTGAATTTAGAAGTGAACCCGCATTTGCATGTAGAGAGAGAGTGAAAAACCATTTAGGAAAAATCACCCTTAATTCACCCAACCGAGATGTGAACCTTGGTCTACCCGTCCTCAACACTAAACTAGAGCGTTAACTAACACCACCGAGGCGGGTGCATATGTACTAATCACACTAATGTGTAAGAGATTAGGATGGATTAGTTTAGAAGCATGTACCTGCATTTGCGTGAACGGAAAAAAATACACTCTGCCAGGATTGGAACCCCGATCTCTCCATCATTGGCACTCCAGTCTGTTGTAAGACTAACCCCTTAAGACCATTTGTCCATCAGAGTGAGTACTTAAAGTCTGAAAGTGTGTAGGCCAGTAATTATAAGAACGCTAACAACCTGATGTTGTGTGGGAAAACGCTCACCTGCTATTGTGGTGGCGATATCTTTGAAGAGAGAATCCAATTGGGTGTGTCTTTCCTTGTCAGACACCTGCAACTCCCCCTTGGCCAATATCTCCTTGCAGATGTCTGTCTGGTCGTCTATACCGAAAGCCTTCACAAGGTCTTCCTTCTTTGCGACTTGCCCTTTGGAGACATTTATGAAGACTGTGTGAGTCTGCAGCACTTCGTCAATGTCCTTTTCCCTAATAACAACCGCACACCGGATCACTCATCAATGACAGATAGAGAGGTATTGGTAGCCAATACTTTTTGTAAACCTGTGTTTGTTGGGATTTGGAGTTGATTCAAAATTATGAATCTTAATATTTTAAATATTTGTATCAGTTTCGATAGAATTTAATTCGAATAGGCCTATATTAATATTATTGACCATATTATATAATCGATCAAGTGTTAATAAACACTTCTAATAATAGGCTACTTCTCTAAGGTTTACTGTATAATTTTCTATTCCGTAACTAATCAAAAGAACAATTTTTTTTAATAAAACCAAATACTTATGTATTTTGTTTCATGATTATGGCAAGAATAGATATTATGGTCCGTGAAATAATAAATTAAAAAGTATTATATTGACACTTGTATTTTGTTATAACTGTCCACCATAAATTATAAAATAAATCAATGTTTTTTTATTACCTACTCAGAGAAAGAGCCATATAAAAGATTGGTTTCGAAAGTTTTTATTTTATCTTGTAAATCCATACGCACAAACAGTTCTGAATATGGTTTGTATGATGTCATCAATCGCGTTTATTTTGTCCGGTTCATCATCTTTTTAAATACGGTATGGAGAAGCTAGTACCTTTTAGAAGTTCTCTTTTTTGCATTTTTAAATGAACCATAGATGCCACTTCCACAAAAAATTAAATGTTCAAACGGTTATTTTCATAAGTTTGTGTTTCAATAATTAATATGAAAATGCTTAAAGGAAATAAATAAATTGTCTGTTGTGAAAGTTTTGAGTGTCAATAATTGTGACAGCTCCACTCAACACATGATCTTGATCGTATGGTTTGGCGAATGGATACAAGAAAGTAGATCTGGTAGCTTTTCCTAGCCGTCAGCTAGGCCTACCACCCCTCATGTGCTGGATGGACTGTATTTAAAGTTTTAGTTGTTTTGCTATAACATTATCACGGATGTATAATGTAGACAAAAGTGTAAACCAATGTGTGGAAATACTGGTGCGATATTTTAATCAGTTCACTAGTTAGGTAGGCCTAACTTAAATACTTAGATTGATCAAAAAGAGGCTAATCGCCATAATGAAATGTCAAATACCAATATGAGTTTATTAAACTTAATAGTACATTTTGGGAGATTTCATCATTATAAAACCTTTTTTCAAAAACAGGTGTATGTGTTCCTTACCCTGTAATGTAGCTATCTAGTAACAAGGGTTGTAGGTGCTTTAAAATTCAAGTAAATCAATTGTATTTCTAAAGTTCAAATAAGAAATTATTTACTCACGCTTTATTTCTCCATGAGACAACTTTGTTTCTGTAACACGCTATTTCAAAACGTTTTCCTCCCTTCTTCATCCGCACTACAGCCACGTTAGTTAATCTTATTTGATTGGTTGGTGTAAATATTTTCGACATTGCTAAGACCTCTGCTAATTCTTAGTATAGACCTCTGTTCCATACAACATCAAAACTGATTTTCCACTGGATTTTGGTAAGTTTCATTAAGTAAATAAAGAATGTAAACAAACTATGTACTTTGATATTTTTCAATTTACAAGATAGCACTACATATAAATTAAAAAGCCTTAAAAATGTCTTCAATCACACACATTTATTTTGAAAACTAAAACTATAAAGCGCATTGAAAAACAATATAGACCCTAATTTTAATTTCACCATTTGTGTCCATCACTTAAGAAATTCATAAATCAGAAATAAATAATGATACGTGTCAGGACTACCAACTCTCTATAAAAAGCCTTAAATTTCCTTAAAACTCAGAGAGCATGCGCAATTTATGTCGATTGTCTACTTAGCGACGAAAATCTAAGATGGCTCCGTTTGGCGAAAGTGCTGTCAAGTTCTTGACAAAAAAATATGTATTTCACGAGTGAAATGTATTTAATTCAACGGTGCGGGTTGCGTGAAACAGTTTAAAACACCCTTTGGACTCCTGGATATGGCTCTTGTCACCATCCAGAGATCTCCTAGTATCAGTAACTGCAGTTCGCCACGAAGTTCAGTAAGTTGCACTCTACATAATAGAAAGTTGACATGTACATCCTTGAGCCTAGGCCTATCTTAGCTCACAAGCCATAGATAGTTTAACATTCCCTTATGAACAATGGAAATAATGATATCCACCCTATTATAAATACTTCTCGCTCTAGGATTCTTCCGTATTATTTTGTTATTGTATTTTCTTGTACAAGTTGCTTGGCATACAATTTGAACAAGACACAATGCCCTCTTGAGGATATATTAATGAATTGTAATTAGGAAGGGAGGAGGGAGTAATACCCAGCTTCACGTAAACATGGACCTTTAATATTGTAGTTATTATTTAAAAGAAACACAGACCTATACTTGAAATAAAATGGCAACTATCAAGTAATAACCAGCCAACAACACAAATACTACGACGATCAATCGCATTGTTCTCATGTATTTACGGAATATTTAATCATATCATTTAAATCGTTAGTGGAAATTCTCGACCTATTCACCACATTTATTGAATAATGTAATACAATCCCCAAGTACAAGCGGAAATATGACATAAAAAGGTGTGAAAAATGACAAAAAAAGTCTCGCCTAAAAATTGCATTTTCATGAAATCTTGACCTTTCAACAAATAGGCATAAGCTAAATGTTAGGCCCACAAACTAGGCCTAAGTTTTTTAACATCGCGCCTTACTACCTGTTCGGGCTATACACATATGTACTAATTAAGGGATTTTGAAGGTTATATTTAGAGGAAGTGTACTCACATTTGCGTGGAGGGAGGGTGGAAAAACCTCGGTATACCAGGCCGAGATTTGAACCTCAATCTCCCTGTAATCAGCAGTATAGTCGACTAGTAGATTAGCGCCTTAGACCATGCGGCCACCGAAGCGGGTCACAAACTTGTTAAAAAGTGGACTAGGCCTACTCTGTCATATGCATAGTAGACAATTGAATCCAGGCCATGTTTTTGGTGTTCCAGTACTTTACCAAATTAGACTTGACATTCTTAATTACGTTGAAACTATCCCTTACCTGCAAGAGTAGTATAAACCTATGGGAAATAAATAGACTGAATTATCAGCAATGAGGGGGTCAAGTATTGAATCTAGTTTTGGTGTAATGGAGATGATTTTCCCCATCATTCTTCATGCTAATGCGGCTACAAATCCTCTGATTACCTTTCTTAAATTCAAGCAAATTGATTGTAAAGCTGTTGAATAATCTTGTATTAAAATGTATAAGAACACAACATACCTAACAGAGCCTTTAGAGCATAGGTGAGAAAAATACGACCCCCAAGCCATATCTGGCCCATTGAGTACTATATCTGGCTTGTCACACAGTGTAATATGTTATATAGGCTTGTATATAAAACAACAGAACTACAATACCTAATTAAAGAAGAGTAATTTTCTAAGCTGTCCCTGTTTTTTTTAGAGATGTTTCAAGCAATAAAAACATATGTAGTTATCTGTGGAAAAGTATCTCACCACCCGATGAGCCAACAATCTGTGAATCTCTCCATTCGAGCTCACCTCAAATTATTACAAAGAGTTTGTGTTGAATCAAGGTCACTTAATCACACAACAGCTGACAAGCATTGTGCCAACTGTTTGTGTGTGCAGGAAAGCATTAGGTGCAAACTAGATAGGCCAAATAGGTCTACCATTATTTAGGTTATTTTTGAACCAATTTTCCAGTTTATATTTAACATCGATACCACCCCCATCCATTGTGTGTTGGCTCTACAGCGAGTTTTATCGTCGGTTGCTGAGCAATACAATAGATGGGAGTCAAAAGTGCTCTTAAACATCCTCAGCATATCTTAAGGTACTCCAGACAAGATCGAAGCTACACATGTTTACCAGATTAAAACATCTAGTTGGGGTATGTGAAGCTTCCAGTTGTAAACAGTCATCTTCTTCACTCTGACACCTACAACCTTCACATCTTCATTTTGAAGATTATAAAAACATATGTGAAACATTTAACTAAATATGACATAGCCTATTTCAACATAATATAAGTGAATCATTTTTTATAACGGCCATTAAGGTGGTACGGAAGGGGACGCGAAAAAAGGCCTGTGTTTTTGCAGTTTTTATGGGAAAACATTTTTTTGGCCAAAATAAATAAAATATTGCTTCAGTACAAACATAAGAGTTTAATTTTCTTCACACGTGTATAACCCAAACGGGTAGTAATACACGGTGCTGAGTATTTTATCTTTGTTTAAAAAGTTTCTCATCTAATGCCACTATGCTCATGATGGATATTCAGGAACTGTTGATATAAGCATGTGAAGAAAATTATTTCTATATTTGTACTGGAGCACTATTTTATTTATTTTGTCCAAAAAAAGTTTTGCCATAAAAACTGCAAAAACACAGGCCTTTTCTCGCGTCCCTTTCCATCCTACCTTAAGTGGTAGGCCTATTTAACCCTTTTAGTGCCGCGTCTAATAATGAATTCGCTTGCAAAGAGTATCACGGATATTTCATCATTTCTGCAAGCTGTATAAGAAAAAATCATTCTAGTGACATAATACACTTCTACCCTATCTCTCGGTTAACGCAAAAAAATTGTGAAAAAGCCGATTAGGTCAGCTTATGGCACTAAAAGGGTTAACATCGACTAGTGGTTTTATGACATCTAAAATGTAAGCAGAGATAAATTCAGATATCAGTACAAAATAATATAGTGTTTATTTTTCTAAATCTTTCTCTCTACCTGTAGTCACTTAGTTGATAGTTATATACCCTAATACAATTAGTTTTATGTGACAATAACTAAAACCTTATTGACTTTGAATCAAACTTAGAGAAAGCTTCACATATTTTAACTTTCGAGTCACATTTTAAAAAGTGACCTTCGCATCCCCCTAAGTTACCAATAATTATATAACATTATATATTATACGTTTGACTGTATGTCGAAACCCTGTTTCCCAAAGGAGGGGATTAATAAAGATTGGCAACATTCGTTTAGAAGATGTTGACAAATTCGAGTAGTTGGGAACTCTTCTAATAGATGAGAATGGAATTAAAGAGGTGGTCAGAAACAGAATTAATGTAGGCAATGTTAGCTACTATTCACTGTGTAAGGTGTCTTGAAATATTAGACTGAGAATATATCAACTATAGTCCTACCAGGTGTGAAGTGACATTGAGAGTCAAAATGCTGAGAGAGAAGAGGGATGAACAAACAGGAGAATGAAGAAAGTTACATAATGAATAACTTCAAGGATCCAAACATATTAAGGATAATCAAGGAGTTCAGGATGAGGTGGAGTGGACATGTGGTGTGTATGGGTGATTACAGGCATGTACACAACATTTTAGTTGAGAAACCTGACAAAACAAACGGTGGGATTGAATCTGATTGATTAAAATTTCTTGCGAAAACTTGATGTCATAAATACAAAGAAACAAATGCCTGATGGTTTCAAACTAATTTACCATTCATTAAAAATATGTTCATACAGTTTGATAGAAAGTAAATACATAGGCCCAAGTAGTTACAAAACGCTAAATTAAAAAGGTTTTTCACGTGCAACAGTAAAATGTGAAATATTTAGCCCTACACGCTCGTTTGAAACCTGCTACCAGTTTGACCTATACACTTATGAACTAATGAGTTGGGGAGGAGGATTGAAGGAAATTTACCCACACTTGCGTGGAGAGAGAGAGTAAACCATTTAGCTAAAACTACCCTGATTAACCTGAACCTGATATAACCCTGCTCGCTCCGTTATCACCAGTCCAGTCTATTACTAGACTGTGATGCCTAAAGCACATTTAATAGGTTTAGAGAGAAACGTCTGAAGATAATTCTTTATGTGAAAACCGAGTTGTTCTTTGAACTTGCGTTGGTCAATTTATCAACCTCTGACACTAAAGAGTACAACTTTCATAGAAATGACCTTTTAGAAAACACAAACATGCTTTTTTTTGTGGTCAACATTGAAAACATTTTCTATGTCATTATATTTTATAGTTATGGATAATTTATATCAACAGAGACGAATACGGATAAAATGACTTGACGTATGAACTATGAACACACTGCTAGTCAGCTGTCGGCAACTGATCGACCGGTCTATCTCGCGGCAATTTTCAATCGATCGCAACTACATCGTTATTAAGTCCGTCTTTGAGTCTGGTAAATGAATCTTGCCGTGTTTCGTGTTCTAGCCACGAGTTTAAATTTGACTAAATATTAAAGGTTTGTATAGGTGTTGTAGAAAGATTGACTCCCTGTCATTCGGGAGGCCTCAGATCGTCAATTCGTTATTGTTTAGAACGAGTCTATCTTCAGCCGATATAAGGTTGCCGACCCGCTGGTGGCTCTGTGAAGGGCATGGTTGTTTATTGTAATTTGTAACGGGTACGAGTAGTTTCGGCGCTGGCCGCCAGGAGCGCTAGCGGTGAGCCGTAAGTATCGTGCGGGCAGTTGAACAGCGCGGTTTCTGCGGAGCAAACGATGCTGTATTGTGCGGTGGTTTTATTATGTATTACGGGCGGCGAGTGACGATATATGTACTGCCGCCCCTCGACCCTCCCCCTCTATGGATCCATCGTGCGGACAAGGTAAATAAACAAACACCCTCATAGTGTAGTTTGATGTCGGGGACGGGGCTAGCGGAAAATGGATACGGATTCAAAATTTCACTTTAGAAAGTTTCTCTTCAAGGTCCACATTATTTCGTTTGCTGGTCTCTCCGGCTCCTCCACTTCCTGTTATGTATGTCGCTAGTTTACTATGTATTAGGTGTTCTGTCTTTCGACAGGTCCGTTGCCTTTTCCCCATCAACCTGTCTTACTGTCAGTTGAGGGTCATACTACCCCCACATTGGGTGCATTTGACAGCTTCTCTCACCTCGGATGCAGCCGTGTCTGTGTTCAAACCCGCACTCCAGTTACATGCTTTGGGTCTTCGCCCCCTATTTGTTTTATGGCCTACTGTGCCCCCTGGGGGGTGTGGTGCGCTACAAGGTACCAGTTTGGTAAATTCACCCCCATCGGTGGGCTCGACGGTCTAAATGTAGGCGCATTCAGTTTCTCTTTTTGGGGACGGGTGAGGTTGGGGTTCGATACCAAGCCGACTGTACGGAGTAATTTTTTTTATAAATAGTTTTCCCACTCTCAAGCAAATGCTGGTACACCCTACATTACTCATTACTACATTGGTATCGTAGTTAAAATACCGAAACCCAGGATGGGTGCTAAGACACGTCGAAAAAAAAATATATTGCAAGTCTCATATTTCTGTCTTTTCATAAAACAATATTAATTTTTTATTTTAGAAAAGCCGTCATAAGCTACAGTCCACTTTTCACAGGAAAGGCGTTTTTAGAAAATACATGTTTTGTTGTGGTCAACAATGATCACATTCTACAATATTATTGTTGTTTTAATATTGACAGCTACAGGTCTCGTGACTTGACGTATGGATACCTTAAAGTAGATGTTATAAAGTCCCTTCCCTTGAACATTGGATTGTATCCTCTCTTTAATTGACGTCCTTCGGGGTCAGGAACATTCAGCCCGTTCTTTAATAGTAACAAATATCTCCAACAGGTTCGCTACTGGAGCGTGTTTTACAACCTTGCCTCTCTCTAAACATCACCTTTTCTCTTTCTTCTCTTCCCTCTCAACCAACATGCGACATTGAGAGAAAGAATGAATATTACTTATTGCGCAACCCCCTCCTCTTTCATTCACATCTTCCATACTAGTGCTTCATAGCGGTGAAATATAGGACTAATGTTTAAATTTCAACTAAGGCGTTGTTCTTAAGTTATGTAAGGCTTTATTTTCATGACCTTGGACCCCCCCTTCACGGACCCCGTTTCACGGAAGGGATCATAAGATTTTCTGTCATCCCCCACCCCCACCCCCTTATCGTACATAATTTTGTATGATATGAAATTTTGGAACACTTTAATTGCAATAAGTGAATTAAATGTAAGTGCAAAATTTTAGTTGATTTATTTATTTTCTGACAAAAAAATTTAAACTTTGTCTCACTTTTAACATTAATAAAAATCCTTACGTAAGATGGATTTTAACACCACCCCCACCCAAAAAGAACCCTAACATAAGCTAATGACGACCCCTAACCGTACATACCCCTCCCCCCAATTCTGTGATGCGAAGGAAGTTTGTTATAATAAAACCGGCTGTTTAGTACACAGATAAAAATACCAAATATAACTATTCTCGGACTTGTATCTCGGTCACGTGACAAGCTCTAAGCCAATCACAAGACTTCTGCGCCAACTGCACTAGTAGAGACAATATCAGCTCTGTCCGTAAAATCTACTTAGAAGGAACAAATCACATTTTAAAACCCACCAACTCAATCGGAGCGCATGCGCCTATAGAACCAGAAACAGACAGACAGCCGCCTCTATTGTTGTGAAATGATTTGAAATAACTTGTTACAAGGTGTAAGTTTAGGGGACGCTAGAAAAGTTCAGTATTTGTGCAGGTTTTTTTTATGGCAAAACATTGTTATGGCCAAAATAATAATATCAAACTATTGCTACAGTGGAAACACAGAGTTATAATTTTCTTCACATAGTGATATCCACAGTTGTTGAATATCTTTCATGAGCGTAGCGATATTAGATGACAAACTTTTTAAGTGAAGAGAAAAAGTTGTCATTAAATTCAAGGACACCCTCGACAGATATTCAACATCTGTTGATATAAACATGTGAATAAAATTAAACTAAAGGCTTCTACTGGAGCGATATTTGATTTATTTTGGCCGAAAAAATGCTTTGCCACAAAAACTGCAAAAACACTGGCTTTATATCGAGTCCCCTTCTTTCACACCTTAAATGGAAAGTGTAAGTGTAAGTGTGTGTGTTTTCGTTCTGGTTTGATTTGTTTCAATACACAACACATTAATTATTAGAACACATCCTTCGGGAAAGTTATAATAAAGATCTGTTTGTCCACCTGAAAATACAATATATTTATAATCAATCGTTTCTATTCCCTGACTGGTTGGAAGAACACTGGAAAATACAAGCATATTACTTTGCGGTCACCATTGATACACTAGGTGACCTGGCGGTCTAGGGGTAAGGTGTCGGACTTCTGTGCTGGGGGTTCGGGGTCCAATCCTCGGTCCCGGCACAGATTTATCTGATTGCCAAACCCTTCCTTCACCTCTGCCAAGACGTGTATTAATCACAACTTGTGAATGTGAGGAATGCCAGGCCTCCACCGTGGTTCGGATCCCACGTTAAAACTGTAGGTCCTCCATTTCATCTCACAATCACCATACCATTGCACATTAGCGTAAGTGCGTATAACCCGAACGGGTAGTAAGACGCGGTGCTAATAATAATAATAACAACAACAATAATAACAACAATAACAACAACGATACATTTCACTATATTATTATTGTTATTCTATAGGTATTGATAACATCTCTAATAAAAGACAGCTGCATATCACATGACTTGACGTATGAATATATTAACATTATTTTAGTAACTTTAGTAATTACCAGCTACTGTTATTCCTACCTTACTCAGGTGGCCACAAACCTGGAAAAGTCAGGGAATTTGAAAAACAAATTTGTGTGGCCACCCTGATAGCAAAGCTTGTGTTACAAAGCATCATGGGTCAACATAAATTCCTGTGGGTTTCTGCCGCACTAGGGAAGATTCTGAACTACATTCCCGGCGGACGTGTGTTAGTCGTTTAGCGCTAGTATTTGTATAGTATATAGTAGCTTAAAAAGGGGGCTATCTACCACCCGCTGCCTTCCCCGAGGCAGGAGGGCCACAAAGGACAAATTGAACATTTTCAGGAGTTTGCATTTCGGAAAAAAAACCCAACAAATATTGTCACCATCTTAAGTAAAAAAAAATGGCGTCAACCAACAAGCAAGCTATATAGACCGAGCGGCCGCCGAATGTTGGCGAAGATAGTGCCAATATTTGCGGATAAAGGGTGCTATACCTCAGTTTTAGCTTCTGTGGTGCTGACTGACAGCTCACAGCTGACTTCTGACGGCTTTGAAAAGCTACCAGACCAAATTATGTATCCCTACGCCGAACCATATGATCTGCAAAAACCATGTCTTTATCAGTTGTCACTTCTGACAGTCAAAATTTAGGTATATACCTAACTGTTGACTGTCAGAAGTCAGCTGTGAGCTGTCAGTCAGCACCACAGAAGATAAAACTGAGGTGTATGTGGTCTGCACATTGAACGTTAATCTCAGGAACTCTAACCTGTAGACTATAGAGGCGGTCTAAGTAAAAAAATAAAAACTTTATTTTAAAATTGTTGTTATTACAAAAGAAAATTAAGGTTGGATAGCGTTTTAAAGACTTAACTTGCTGTATTTTTTACAATAAATATGAAACCTTCTGACTGAAGTGTAAATGTGAATTTTGGGTGTTGAAGTATCTTCCATAACTGATGGCAAATGCGTGTCAGTGCCCCTTTTCGTGAGAGAAAACCACCGGCCACACACCTACAGGCTGACAATTGTACACAAATTGTTAATTACCCCGAATAATGACACAACTTTCAAATGTAGCAATCTCTAATTATGTATTTATCCAAAGTTTAAAAGATGAATCGGCCCGCATGTTTTTTTTATCACCGCGTCTTACTTACTACCTGTTCAGTTTGTACACATCAATGATAATTATTATAATGAGTTGGGATGAGGGAGGAAACATTTTAGGGGTAATCTTCCAGTGGAAGTAAAGTGGGAAACCATTTAGGAAAAACACCCTTGATACACCCGACCAGGATTCGACCCCCGATCTGCTAGTTTTCAGCATTCAAGTATCTTGAGAGAGTGACGCCTTATACAAATGGTGCCCAACTGGCGGCCCGCCGTCACAGTATCCTGGTGGGAAATTAAAGAGAAACCCCCAGTGGAGGATGTGAAATATAAATATTTTCATAGTTGCATTTTATTTTACACTTATTTAATTACTAAAAATATGTATAAATATATATGCATAATGCTAAACGTTTTTTGTGATAGTGTGTGTGTGTGTGTGTGTGTGTGTGTGTGTGTGTGCATATTACATAATACTTTTGAGTGATTATATTAACTTATTTAGTCAGTAGAATTTGAAATATTTACCAACCAAAAATATAATTTATACAAAATTATTGAAATAATTGTTTGTGAAGTGTTGTTTACGGGCCTATACTAAGTTATTGGTATTACTAAATATACATCTCCGGTCCGCGGTGCAAACTGATGATAAGATTTGACCCTTGGGGCGAGCAACGTTGGACCACCCTGACTTAGACCATTCTGCCACAAAAGCGGGTCATGATCTTTAAGACAATAGACTGAACTGCGAATGATGGAGATCGGGGATCTAATCCCGATTGGTTGTATGGGGGTGTTTTTTCATAGATATTAATTCTCATTTTCTCATTCTCTCTCCACGCCAATGCATGTACACTTCGTCTAAATTCATCCTTACCCATCCCTAACACATTATCGTAATGAGTATATATGCGTATACCAGAGCGGTTAGTAAGATGCTATGTTAAAGATCTGCCCCGTCAGTGGGCTAGATCGATCCTTGTCGGGCGCACAATAGACTATACGACCGCCGCTATCATTATATCTGCTCTTCTCTATTAAGTTAATGTGGGAGTTAGAGGGGAGGAGGGGGAAGCATTGAAGGCCCGGTGTACCCCACCGGCTGGCACCACCTGGTACCATCTCGACAGTCTTAACTCGTTTGACAAATTGCTCTTCCTCAGTCCATGTTATTGTATATTATGTCGACAGGCAAATGGTTTCTTAGAGTTAGTTGTCCTCTTTCAGTTCACAATTCTTCGTATTGCTATTGGAGGAAATAGCTTTAGAGAAACAAAACAGGAACAGAAGCGAACAAACTTTTAAAACAGATCCATATAGTGCTTTAACTTTGTACTAGTGGGTGACCTGGTGGTCTAGGGGTAAGGTGTCAGACTTCTGTGCTGAGGGTCCAGGGTTCAATCCTCGGTCCCGGCACAGATTTATCTGATTGCCAAACCCTTCCTTCACCTCTGACAAGACGTGTATTAATCACAACTTGTGAATGTGAGGAATGCCAGGCCGCCACCGTGGTTCGGATTCCACGTTAAACTGTAGGTCCTCCATTTCATCTCACAATCACCCTACCATTACACATGAGCGTAAGTGCGTATAACCCGAATGGGTAGTAAGACGCGGTGCTAATAATAATAAATAATAATAAACTTTGTACTAGCGAGCTACGTGATGGTTCTGTGTTTACTCCAATTTTCTTATGAATGGACTTATCTGACATCTAAGAAACTTTACTAGATGTACGTTCATATATTCCTACATCAAGTCATGTGAACTACATATCATAGGGTGCGCAGGGTGTGGCTAATGGAAGATGAAGGGGACGGGATCGAACCCCTACATCTCCCTGAGAATTTTTTTGGATTTTTTTAATTATTACATTAAATAAAGAATCAATATTTTAATTTACAATCTTATTCTTTGATAAACAAACTTTATCAATAAACAATGGCTTCCGCCGACTGAGAAGTACTGTTATTTTGTTTTAACTCTGTACTGATGTGATCCAAGTCCTAACCCCTCCCCAGTTGTCCTTTGTTCGATGAATGAAACCACGTGATGACGTGGCCCTACCCTTGGGGCATACGACCAGATTCTAAAAACAATGTCAGGTACTAATACTTAGTTCTCTCCCACTTTTCCTCTTTTTTTTTTTTGGCTAGTGTGGGTGCTAAGGCTGCAGATGTCAGTTTCAAATGATAGATTCTATCTATAACAATAGTATTAATATATCACTTGTAGCACAGTTTGTGTACAGATTAGTCAGTACATGTACTGTTGCCCATGGGATGCCAGAATGTACTAATAGTACTTGCTTTCCGTGTCCCGATGAGATGAGGTGAGGGTGATTCTGGTGACCGTTGGGGTAATTCCCCTTTCGGGAAAAATACCCAAGGTACCAACTGGGGATCGAACCCGGGACCCTTAGGTTCGTAGCCACCATGGGGCCGGTTTGTCAGAAGATGAAGGTATACCTTTAGCGATTATGCTCAAACTATGGGGATTGTTTCTTTCTTTTAAAAGTCTTAGTGAAATATTACCAAGTTATAGTTGACTATTTTCCCTTAGACCGGGTCAGACGGCATCAATAACAACTTAATCTCAATGATTACAAATCAATCAATATACTCTGTATCGACCGATCTTGAATTAAACATTATCCATTAATTATTTTCTAAAGCTGTGATCGATCAAATTATGTATAGTGCGTAAATCGCATAGGCTTGATTTAGAGCAAGCTAAGAAAAAAATAATTTTTTTTTTCAAAAATTTGAAATTTGGTAAAATTTGGACATCCAGCTTGGATTAAATTTGCCACAACTACAAACTCAATAGTTCCTAAATTATCATATTCATTTGAGTACCGTACAATTTATATAGGCCTAAACCAATTATATATGCCTATATAATATGATTATCACACCCGACAAGGTTAAAATTGACCGCGATATCAAATTCTAAATATTCTAGAGAGCTTGGTCCTAATCTGAAAATATCTTTGAATTGATTTTTAAAAATCTTGTAGATATATTTGCGTTACGACTGTAGATCTAATATATATTTCCACATACGTACACCAGATGATCTCTGGTTTGATTCCTAGCTGGACGCGTCAAATGGGGACTGGCAAGTTCATTCTAAAGCCGGGTCCACACTAGCATCGTGTCTCCGACACGTTCATAACTGCGATACGCTTCTCTCGAACCAAACATTGTCGTAGGTCGGGAACACATGGCTCGCATCAATCATCGTGATGAGAGATTTCAGCTGATTTTATAGAACAAATGTAATCGAATTATAGATATCCCAAATGTCCCCGTTTATACTTAAGATTAGGTTCTCCTGATGGCGTTAATTCCAGAAACATCATCAAACGAGCTTCGGTGGCCGCACGGTATAACGCGCTACTCTCGCAATAGACTAGACTGCCGATGACAGGGAGATCGGTGTTCGACTCCGGTCGGCGGCTGCACTGAGGGCGATTTTTCCTGAATAGTTTTCCACTCTCACGGGTGCAATTCCTCTCAATTCAACCTTCCACCCCTAACACATTAGCGTAACTAGTAGATAGGCGTATAGCCCGAACGGGTAGTAAGACGTGGTGCTAAAAAAAGTGGTAAAGAAACAATGAATGCGAGCCTTTGTAGACCCGTTATGTTCATAAATCATACTTAAATTTTTTT
>CABFWO010000877.1:222914-233204 GCA_902155825.1 Timema genevievae
CCCCCCCCTCATTCTTATAACACACTCGTTCCCCCTTAACACACTATATTTTGAAGTATAATAGGCTCTAGGTGCCATCTCTTCAATTTAACCGCAAGCCGCCACTGCAGAAAATGTTCATCTTTAGACGCAACGAGGGTCTGTTCTGACGAGTGTGGACCCGGCCTAATGTAATCCATTGCCAATAAACGAGTTTTCTTTGAATACCCCCAACTTGTTCCAGTTTAATTCCTTTGTTTCCAACATCCATTGTTCATTTCTCGTCTTGTAAACATTCCAAATCTGCCAGTCAAGTAAACTCGTCCGCTCTCTTTTTGGATTTATGCTGATGGCCTGTCGACATTTATTTCCATTTTAATGTAAACTTGACTTGTGGTTTCACAAGCTTTTTTTCGAGGGTTATTGTAGTTTTCTCTCTAAATAGTTAAATGAATTTGATCGTTCAGCAACTAAAATATTTCATTTTCTCTACTTTTTAGCAATTCCGTTGATATTGTGAACTTTTGTGCTGCGTAACGTTTCTTTGTTTTTAGTTAAAAAAAGGAAATAGGGCAAGAAATTGTCCATACTACTTTTTTTTTTCAAGCTATGTTGCAATTTGACATTTTACTGACCTGACCTCTTTCGATATCTTAGACCAATCTTCTCAGGAAGGGGCAGGTACTACCACAAACGTACCCTTGGGCAACTCTAAAAATTCCAGCTGTCGGCTCTCCTTGCACGTAGCCTTGATCTTATTTTTTGATAACTTTTAGTAAAAAAGAATTAATGCTACTATTTTCACACCATTGGTTCAACTTTAACGTGTGTTAAAAATAAATTAATGATCTCTTTTAGCCAAAATATGGTGACAGACGCCATCTTGAATAACTTTGAACTTTTTTTAAAATTATTATAGTAAAACATTTATACCATAGTGACAACACATCAATTCTTTTGAATGATAGCAGTTAGGGCTCATAATACACAACATTGGATAATTTGCAATATTGTATTCATACAACTGGAAACATTTCTAACTTAGTTTGTTGTTTGTTTTTTTGCCTTTTTTGACACCTTGGAGGGAAAGTATTGTGATCGTCAAAAAAATCGAACTCGAGATTTTAATAAATGTCGACCCCCTGAAACCTAAAAATGTGGTTTTCGCGATTCTGTCAGACTCTACCTCGTTCTAGAGCCGAAACTATTTTACCAATTGGGCTAAAAGTTGGTATCAGGTTTTTATAAGTTCCCCCGAGGGATTTTTGGAATTAGATATCTAATACTAAATTTAAGGGTAGTTTACTGAAGGGCAAAAAGAGAAATAATCAATTTTATCGAAATTTGCTCCAACAATTTTGATTAAATTTTATAGCCACTGTTTATCATTATAAACACGATGACAATTATTCTCTTCTTTTTTTTTTATGAAAATGACTTTGAGGATTTATATTTTAAGATAAAAGCGAGAGAAAGTCTGTACGGTGCACTTTACCATTTATTTTAGTTTTGTTTGCATTGCATGGCACAAGCAAGGACAATGAAATCGATAATCGACCTTATTGTTTTGAATAGTCAGCTTTGCTACCACTTGAGAATATGACGCACGTAAGGTTGACTATCGATCAGCAGCTGAGAACAAATAGACGGTTAAACTGTTCTTGGTGACTATCGAATGAACGTTGGATAGTTTGTAAACAAAGTTTACATCATTCGGTAGTTGCCATCCCTATTTTATAACTATGGTTTGACCATTAGAAGTGAGATAATAATTTGGAGTGTGCACCTAGTTTGAGAATTAATCTCAAATTTTAGGAAAAGGACAGAGTTGCATAAGAGCAATGGAATATTAAAACATGTTTTTGTCAACAACCTGGCCATTATAAAATTCAGACAAATTATGATTGTATAGTCATTTGAAACAGGAAACTGTGCTTCCTACATTTTTTGATTTGTCTTCTTCGCCTTGTAAAAAATAAAACAATACATGAGTATTTGTAAATTTGAAAATTGACACGACCATCCAATCCTGGACCCTTGGCTTTGCGTGTCAATGCTCTAACCACTGAACTATCCAGTATTTGTTCTGTGCTCAGGTCATTCTTCACGCTTAGCTTGAGGCAGAGTCTGTGATGGACATGCGCAACTGTCAGTGCTTTAATAACTTAAGACCACTCCCAAGTCGTCACTGGCTGTGGTATCAATGTAAGCTAATCTCCACACGTCCATCACGGACTCTGCCTAAAACTAGGAGTTAAGAATGGGATAAATTCTGGGTAGCACAGTGGTAAAGCATTGCCAAGGGCCTCGGGTTAGATTTCTGTATTCAAATATTTTTTTTTTCACTTTACTTTTATGATCATTGACACGGCTACATCCGTAACTAAAAGATGATCTTAAGCTTCTAAGCTTCCCTATTCTTAGAAAACAAGCGTTAGATTTTTCTAACAATATAAATATCTTGTTTTTACATTTTAATACATAGAAAATAAAAGTTCATCTGACACAAATTTATATAAAATCTACTATATCAATTGTATAATTTTGAGGAAAAAAAAAGTAGTTATATATGTTTTCTTTACAATAGAAGAACATTTGTTTAACTTAGTAAAAATATGAATTGAACATGCTCAAGGGTATAGAACAGCATTAGATGTGCACTAATCCAATAGGCCTATTCCCTTGACCCGACTATCTAACAAAGCTACAGCTGTTTGATTGTGTACTCCTGTGTATATTATAGCTGTAGTTGCTAGTAAATAAATCCTCAATTATTCCATGCATTAGTTGAGATATAATTTTTTACGCAAATAAATTCTCAAGTTTTGCATTTCAATGAAAATGTTATCACGGGAGCGCTAAAATGTTTTATTCTTTATGCCCGGTAATAAAACTTTTTTTTTTTCAAATTGCTTTGCGAATAAATACAAACTCATTGGATTTAAAGTTGTTTAGTTAGTTTGTGAGTTGTAGTTTTTCTATTGAGTGATGGCTGTGTATTTTAAATTTACTTTATTATTTACTATAAAATTAGTTGAAATTTTGAACCACTACAGCTTAGTCACTAAACAAGCAAAAAATAATGGGGGGCGTTCAAATATTACGTAAGTACCTTAAGGGGGGAGAAGATTCGAGATTTGCTTATTTTTGTTGACAAGGGAGAAGGGGGGCCAGAATAATGCTTACGTAAGACAGAGAAAGACAGGCAAAATTGAGGGAGGGCGCATTGCAATGCAATGAAGATGCTGAGTGGCTAAACGAGGGAGAAGTGGAGAAGCCTACAGAAGTAAACCAAAGCTTGAGTGACCTAACCCTTCATATATAAACGTAATCATTGAAAGTGTTGAGACGTGGATTCATGGACCTTGGTCATCGGATTAAATAGAGTTTAGAGTGGTATTTTTTAATAAAAATAATATTCATGAATTCACTAATGATACTTTTTTTATAACTTTAATTAAAAGGAAATTAAAATTTTAAACTTTTACAATGTTATAACTTGTTTCAATATTACCTTTTCATTAAATTTAAATTCATTGTATACCAGTGTGAATTGTCAATTATTTCGCAATATTAATTTACGCCTCTATAATAATAATTACTAGCAATTTATAGATTGCACTAATTTTTAATTTTGTTATCATCGCGTCCTACTACCTGTTCAGGCTATAAGTAAAATTGCATGAAAAATAGAATGGTTATTCCTGTGAACAAATTTTAAAAAAATGACAAATCTTACGTAAGCAAAAAAAGGGGGGGAGGGGTCAGGCATTTGCTTATTTTTGCTCACAAGGGGGAGGGGTTAAAAATGATCAAAAATGTTCTTACGTAATACTTCAACGCTCCCATATGTGTAAAATAAAATCTCAAGGTAGGTATCATGCAAATCTGTGAAAACAAATTTGCTGTTTTAGGCAGAGTTATTTTTCTAGAAACCACCTTAGCTCAGTAGGTAGCGTGTATGGGTTGAGATAAACATTTCCCGCAGTGGCGGCTTGCGGTGGAGGGTTTAAATTGTGCAAGTGACACCTAGAGCCTATTATACTTCAAAATACTGTGTGTTAAGAGACGAGAGGGTTATAGAAGGGGGGAGGGGTAGTTAGGAAGCACGGAGGATAGGGGGGGAGACAAATATTGGACCAACCTTAATGTTATTTTAATTAAATTATTGATAATAAAAAATTGAAGTATGATTTATGAACATAACGGGTCTACAAATGCTCACATTCATTTGNGACAAATATTGGACCAACCTTAATGTTATTTTAATTAAATTATTGATAATAAAAAATTGAAGTATGATTTATGAACATAACGGGTCTACAAATGCTCACATTCATTTGTCTCTTTACCACTTTTTTTTAGCACCACGTCTTACTATCCGTTCGGGCTATACGCCATGTACTAGTTACGCTAATGTGTTAGGGATAAGGAAGGTTGAATTTACAGAAATTGCACCCGCATTTGTGTGGAGAGTGAGTGAGTGAAAACCCATTTAGGAAAAACCTCCCTCAGTGCACCCAAATCGAACCCCGATCTCCTTGTCATCGGCGGTCTAGTCTATTGAGAGAGTAGCGCGTTAGATCATGCGGCCACCGACGCAGGTATTTCTTACTACTACTACTATCACTACCATTAATTATTATTATTACTGTGATTATTAATATCCATTTAATAAATTGAAATTAATTAGCAGGAAATAATAATTGAAATTTTCCGTCTCCCATCTCTAGTTATAGGTTGCGAGTTCGATTCCCAGCAGGGCTGAAAAAAAATATCATAAGTAAAATTTGGGTTTCCTCTTTCACAGTGATGTATTAATGGCCTGGGGGCTGGGTGTTGTGTCATTTACTGATTTAAGCTAGTTTATTATGTGTCGTGTGCTGATATAAATCGGTTCAGAAAGTGCACGCTAAATACTTCAAATAAATTAAAAGTATAGAAACCCAATGACGGTCTCGCTTTGAGAGATTATATTGACCAACAGACCCGCTCCAGTGGCCAAATAGTCTAAGGCGTCGCTCTTGTGTTAGACTGGCCTGCTGATGACTGGGAGATCGGGGTTCGAAACCCGGTCGGTTCTAATGAGGTTTTTTCTCTAAATGGTTTCTCACTCTCCTTCCACGCAAATATGGATATATTACCTCTGAAATGCTTCTTTCCTCATCGCTACCCTATTAGAGTAATTATCATACATGTGTATAACCTGAACAGGTAGTAAGACGCGGTGATAAAAACTATATAGGCCTATATATACAGTAGAACTTTTTAAATTCGAATTCAAAGGGACATCTAAGATTACTCGAAATATCCCAAATTGGAACTAACCATTTTCCTGAGTGACTAGGCAGCTGATCAATACTCTCAAAATATGCTACGTATATAATCACACATTTTATATGTGCTATATAAAACACACGAAACAATACATATAAATATACTTTATACATGAGAAACAAGAAAAATTTAAACTTGAAATATTAAAACTTGGAAAAATTAACATACAAAAATTGCAGACTTAAATGGGTCAGATGGGGCGTCACGTTTTTACATGTCACACATAAGTGATGAGAACCGAGACAACACATCCCTTGTTCTAGGCAACCCGCTCACCACCGGTGCAACTCCCCGCCACCTATAGTAGCCCCATGGCTTCTTTGGTGCTGACTGACAGTTCACAGCTGACTTCTGACAGTCAACATTTATGTATATACCTAAATGTTGACCGTCAGAAGTGACAACTGCTAAAGACATGTTTTTTGCAGATCATATGGTTCGGCGTAGGGATACATAATTTGGTCTGGTAGCTTTTCAAAAGCCGTCAGAAGTCAGCTGTGAGCTGTCAGTTAGCACCACAAAAGCTAAAACTGAGGTATACCACCGGAAATAAATGTTCGGGAGCTTCCGAGGGATGGGCGAAACAGTGCTTTTACGATATCGGTGATCACAGTGACCTTGATTTTAAAAGAGCAGTGATTTATACCAGTGACTGGCAGTCACTGTGTCAGCACTTGTAAAACTAGGCATTTCTTTCACACGTGTGACGCAGTAGTCATTGTTTACAACATTACGTACAAGATAAACAATATTATATACAACAACTTATTGAACAACATTCTTCTTCTTAATTATTAGCTAACTTAAAAACTTTATTCTTCGTAATTAATAGCTAACTTAATTTTATGAAAATAGATGAAAACCTATGCAAATATAAAAAAAATACAAACTTATTTTGTAATAGAACTTAGTCTATAAATAATATAAAAATATTTTTTAGTTACAATAATCTAATGCTTGGTTTAATAAAGTGAATTAGTTAAAAATCCTACGCGATGTTATTGTAAATAAATTAACTTTAGGTGCGGTGCGGGTCGGGTCGGGTCCCTGTAACCATAGCTTTATCCGTAAATTCTTGGCGTATGGGGGGATTTAATAAAGAACGTTAAGTTAGGTTTGAAATTGATACAAATTCTATGAAAAATTAACAATGAATAGGCTTCGAACTATCTAAATATTTCTTTCTGAATTTCGAGCTAGATGCACGTTTGACTTGAATATGAGAGTGACGGGTAATCCCGGCGGGTTCAGAATCACAAACTCTGGATGTGTTGCGGGTCACAGCCCATATTCTACACTTTGTGGTCCTATCAGCAGGTCTTACTATACCCGTCCGGTTCAGCCGCATTTAATGGTCAGTGCCGCCTTGTGGGAAGTCAGCGCCCGGGGCAGCCTTGAAAGAAGCGCCCCCCCCCACCTTCCACTCACACCATCTCGTATTAACGCCAAAACTCTAAGGGTTATTGCTATGGAGGAAATAACAAGTGGCGCAACCATTATTGTGAAGAATGTCCCCAATCAAAAAAACACGTTTTAGATCATCCAAAGGTTTTTAATTAGGTATGTGCTTATTTCAAATAGTCATAATTAATTCATAACACCTGACACCATGGCTGATAGGCCCAGCCCGGCAGTACATCTCAATCTTTTATTATTGAATAACAAGGTTAAATAAATATATATGAGTATAAATACGGTATTTTATTCACACAATTCGAAAAATCGAAAGTAACACACCATAAATTGTTGGTGTAATTGTGAAATGTTCAGAATATTACTATGTAGTCATTTACCATTCACTTTGATAAATCATTATTAATTCAATTAAAATATTTATTGATTTGTAGTCTAAATGTCTGTCTATTCACCGTGTCAGCCAATTAAGGAAAAGGTTCATCACGAGGCCTGTGACTCACGGGCTGTCAGCTGAACGAATTCATGTCGTAGCGGTGCCACCGGTTTACAACGGTTGCTCTTTTCACTTTACCGATTTAATTACACTGATGTTTTATAACACAACACATTATACATTTTTATCTTCAATATTTACGATACATATTTAACAAATTTGGCAACATTATCCGTTGAAATCTGATCTAATGCTCTTATAATATATTCACTCTTTACATTTTTAAAACGATTTACTAACACATGGGTACGAGGGGCGATCGCGGCGGCCTTGCTAATAGGAGTAGGAAATAAAGAAAGTACAACTTTTAGAGGGCATCACTCAGCATTTGCTTGGAGGGAGAGTGGGGAAACAACCCTCTGTACACTGACACGCACCAGTATTTGTTTGGAGGGAGAATGGGAAAATAATCATATGTACACCCGTTCTGGACTTGAACCCCTGAACTTCTTATCGTATCAATCATATCAGACGAGCTAAACTTCTAGTCCACCAATGCTGGTGAGTGTGTGTATAGTGTTTAGTTACGTTTGACGTAAACCTCGCAGTAAAATGTTGATGTTGCTGTGTTTAATGCTGCTTATCGCTTGAAATACAAGATGCGGCGAGCTCAGATGGCAGACATACATTCCCTGCAGCGCGGCGGCCTTTTAAGGAGATCTCTAGCACTGGAACACTTTCCATCCAGGTCAGACAGATGCTTACAAGATCACAGCAAGAGTATTCAGTCACTAAACCAATATTATTTTTAGATTGAGGTATTTAATGTGCACTTTCTAAACCAAATAGTTATATCGACATATAACTTATAAACACACTACACAACACCCAGCCCCCCGGTCGTTAATTGATCACTGTGAGAGAGTAAACCCTCATTTCACCAATGATACATTTTTCGACCATGCCGGGAATTGAAACCACGACCTTTAACTCAATAGGCAGACACGCTACCGACTGAGCTAAGGTGTCGGGCCATAAAGATTAAAATTACTCTTCAAACTACCAATAATACGTGTACAGTTCACACGGAGGTTTTCCACTCTCCTTCCACGTAAATGCGGGTAAATAACCTCTAAAACGATTCCTTCCTCATTCGTACCCCATTACAGTAATTAATACAAATTGGTATAAACTGAACAATTAGTAAGACCCGAAATACTTTTCAAATTTACTTTTGTCACTGCTAATTTCACCCAGCATTCAAACAATTCAAATCATTCACTGTAGATGTTTGGTTTGAAGCGTTCTTCAAGGACATGTCAAAGTTCGCCCTTACCTAATGTTTCGTGTGATGCAAATAACGTCGTGATCTTCACTTAACCTTTCATATAACGTTGGATTCCAATAAAATGGTGATCGTCAGATGGTATTTCATAGGTAGTCTCTTGTCAAGGAACTAACAAATCTCTCTCCGTGGTATTGTTATAATGTTGCACTACAGGAACTGTTGAGGTGCGTTGCAGCCCATCAAACAAATAACTATACATTTTGAAAAAAGTTTCTAATATTTTATATTATTTATTTGAGATATTTAACGTGCACTTTCTGAACTAACTGATTATATCAGCACATGAGAATTTCTATGAGTGAGGGCGAAAGGACCCACCAATTTTGTCGGTAAAGGTATTTTCACGTACCCTTCCAGGGTCCTTTTACAAGCCACAATTGACATGGGACTGACGGCTTTACTACCCCTTGTAATGATACTGTTTTGGACCCCTCTAATATATTCAAAAAGTCATGGATGAAGTGTATTTTTCTTTAAAGAACTGTATGTAAAGAAAGTTTCCTTTTAATACTTGATCCATGGAGAATTACGCGTTTTCAGAAGTAATTTCAATACACTACGTCTTAAAACTTTCTATCTTTAAAAGACCAACTCCGTTGTATTTGAAGATCATCTGGATCCCTTTATCCAATAGGAAGCTAGCCTTCACAACATCAGGTTGCCAGGAGTTCTCCTGGGTCCAAGAAGCAAGGGGTAGGTCATACATAAGCAGCTTGTGCGTTTAGCAATATCACACAGAACATAGTAATCTCCAGAGAAAATCTCAGTCTGTAACAGCACTAGCTCTTGCTCTCCGTGGCAGTCCGTAAATGAACAAAAACTGTATAATTTTAATGTCAATTTTATAAAAATGAACGTGAAATAAACAAAATAAATCGAGTACAATGTTAAATCTCTACTAATTTCGACAATCAACCAATCAGTAATCCTACAGTGAGAAACGTAAAATCATATCGTCATAGTCGTGTGATAACAAGTGCGTAGTAAGACATGCACGCGTCGTTATCATCATAAAACCCGGTATCGTTATACTTGCTGCCCGACCGAAAGGCATATACGGGTCCACATCCGCATCATCAGTAATAAAATCCTGTATCACTATACCCTCCGAAGGAAGTTGTGCAACGGATTTTCATGGCTCGAAAAAAATTCGTCGGCCTCGGCTGGGTTTGAACCAATGAACATCGGGTCCTGAGGCAACACTTTACACCAATACCACTGGTGTTGAACTTTTCTAATATTGTTATTGTTATTGAAAATATAGTATTTTTCTGGTAGTTTAAATAAATACGTTAAAGTCATTATTATTATTATAAGTAAGTTCCCTCAAACATATTATCTTATAGGGTGATAATAATTTTATGATATTAGAAACAGTATTCGGAGAAATATTTGGTACAAAGAGGTATGAAGATAATGGAGAGTAGATGAGGTGACATTGTGATGAATCACATACCCTGTCATCATCACACATTTTTATGGTAGTCAAAACTCGCAGGTTACGGTGGGCAGGACATGCAGTGCGAATGGAAGAATCTAGAACCTTGTTCAGGGTATTGACTGGTAAACCCAATGGGAAGAGACCATTGGGAATACCTAGACGCAGATGGGAGGATAACATTAGAATGGACCTGAAAGAGATAGGGTGTAATGTGGTGGACTGGATAGAACTAGCTCAAGATAGAGATAGGGTGTAATGAGGTGGACTGGATAGAACTAGCCCAAGATAGGGATAGGGTGTAATGAGGTGGACTGGATAGAACTAGCTAAAGATAGG
>CABFWO010000878.1:8180-30761 GCA_902155825.1 Timema genevievae
GGGGGGGGGGGGGGGGGGGGGGGGGGGGGGGGGGGGGGTTAACATTGCAGGAATAACAATTTGAGGCTGGTCTCAAAATAGATATAGTAAAATTTTAGCTTGAAGAACACTTTAAAAAATTCAAACATATTTACTCGTACTTACGGTCAACATTGATAATACTTTACCATATTATTTGAATTATCTTATAGGTATTGATAATATATTATATATCAAAATGGCATCTGCAGATAACATTACTTGATGTATGGAAAAAACGAATTAGTAATTTTAGTAACTACAAGATGCTGTACTTATTACAAATATAAAGCTATACGCTAGATTTCAAGAGCGCAAGTACTAGATCAAATAAATAAAAAATAAAACTTATCTTTAACATAATAAAAATAGGATAAAATGATCCATAACTCACATTCCAACGGTTTGATTTACTTCCGTGGGATGGGACTTTATTTCTTAATTAGCTCTTAATCATCTTGAGACTGACAAACAAAATGCACTCCCGATCGTCGACAACTTTGTGCTAACACACTACTTCACAATTTAGATAAGATACACTCAGACCCGTAAGAACTTGACACGCTGTCCAGAAATATAAATTGCCTTTTTTGGTCAGTATAAATGAATGCTAATTTTAATTTAATCCCAATTAAAAAGTTTGTGATTTAATAAAACCTATCATCCTCGTCGGTGGCAGCGAGGTCTAACGCGCAAATTTATGTTCACTTCTTCTAAATATAACCTTGGGCTGGACACCTCTGTAGTCTAGTGGTCAAAGGTCCTGGATACATATCAAGCAGCCCGGGGTCCGAACTCAGTTTTTACAGAGTTTTTTGCGAAGCAGTGGAGGGAGGTCTACTGTTCACAGAACTACTAGTAAGACTGTAGTAACGATAATAACATGGAGGGAGGTCTACTGTTCACAGAACTACTAGTAAGACTGTAGTAACGATAATAACATGAAGGGAGGTCTACTGTTCACAGAACTATTCCTATACTAAGGCACTTTGAATGACCTTGTTTCAGGTGACCTTGTCTCAGATGTGCCGCGGCCAATCCTTATCGCCACCTTTAGCCGAACCGAGTGAAGAGTGCCGCCGCAAATTCGAACAGTGGTGGAGTACCCAGGTGAACCAACACCAACACTCTGGAGTCCCTCATAACCGTCGGCCTTCGCCCGCCAGCCGATACAGCCCTCACCACCGACCCTCTGCGTCTCCTGGCAAAGCCCCGCCCCCTCCTCCTGACAACGTGCATCCCGCATTACAGGTAATACACATTCATTAATTTATTATTATTATTATTATTACTATTATTATTATTATTATTATTTCTATTATTATTAGCATCATTATTAGCACCGAGTCTTACTACCCGTTCGGATTATACGCACCTACGCAAATGTGTAACGGTAGGGTGATTGTGAGATGAAATGGAGGACCTACAGTTTAACGTGGGATCCGAACCACGGTGGAGGCCTGTCATTCCTCACATTCACAAGTTGTGATTAATACACGTCTTGTCAGAGGTGAAGGAAGGGTTTGGCAATCAGATAAATCTGTGCCGGGAACAAGGATTGAACCCCGGACCTCCAGCACAGAAGTCCGACACCTTACCCCTAGACCACCAGGTCACCCGTTTGTCTATCTTGAACACAGCAATCATTCAACCCACGATAATTAGTTTAGATATGTACTATATATATCACATATATTGTATATAATATATACATTTCTTATATTAAATATACATTCTGAATGTTATATGTACAGTAAACCTCTGATAACAGAATAAAATTTGCTGAACCAGTTTTGGAATGGCATAATTTCGGATATGAAATTAATACCCCTCTGAAGAGTTAAAAGGTAAAAAAAAAAAATTATAAATTAAATGGCTATACATAGTTACAGAAAAGTATTTTTTGTTTATGTACATACATACATTAGTATTTATTTAAATGTTTATCAATTTAACAAATTCAACAAAACTGAATTTATTATTTATTATTAAAATAAAATTCAAATATTTTCTTTTGACTCTCTTTTTTCTATTTGTATATCTTAACAAATAAAGGTTTTTACCAGTGGAAAAACTTCATTTTGCAGCTCGGCTACGAAAAAAAATTAATACATAAACAAAAATTCTATCAGCTACATCGGACATTCCGGGTTTCGAGTATTAGAGGACTGGATATGGGAGGTTTATCTGTCAAGTGTGTTCTGGGATTTAATGACCACAATTTCTCTTCATTTAAAAAGTTTGTCAACTAATGCCGCTATGCTCATGACAGATATTCAACAACTGTTGATATCACCATGTGAAGAAAATTAAACTCTATACTTGTACTGGAATATTTTATTTATTTTGAGCAAAAAAAGTTTTACTCTAAAAACTGTTAGAGCACCGCCCCCTAACTTGCGTTTCTTTCACTGCCAGCATGCACACTAACTTAATGAAGATAGGACGATAACTTGCCACAGTGTCCGCTAGATATCACCACTATTCAGGGAGAAAAAGACACTTGGATTTTTTTACCCAACCACCTTGTTTTGTACATCTCGCGCTTACATATATATATTAGTGGTGGGTCGATACCTACTTTTCTCGATTCCGATACCTTGCTTGATACTATCATTTAATCTCGATACCATTCAACATTAAATTAAATAAGTCCTCATTTTGTAAGCGTAGAAACTAGGTCAAAAGAAACATATTTAATTTGTTTCTATGTGTCAAAATTTGATAAATGAAAATCGACCTTGTGTAGACCACGACCGTATTTATGAGCTGCAAAGGAATGGCTTGTTTATATAGAGTTTAGAGCTGAGTGAACAGAATAATAGGACAAAGCAAAGCTACGAGTAACTAATGTCTAGCCATTGACGTTCAAAATCAACCGTTTGAGGAGTCAACCGTGTTGAATACTGAAATCGAGATTTTTAGCGTATAGTATCGATTATTGCGATACTATTCGATACCATGGGTATCGAGGAATCGAGTATCGGAATTGGCACAGCCATAATATGTATATATAAAATATAAATGAATGCAAACAACTGTCCTACAACCCATCCGGGTTATTCGTACTTGTTCAAAAATGGGTAAGGGATGAGGAAAGTAGAATATATACGAAATGTACCTGCATTTTTTGGAGAGAGGGAGAGGGGAGAGAAGCGGTTTTTTGTAAAGAAAAATCTCCGCACACCCAGCCAGGATTGGAACCTGGATCTCTCCTTCACTAGAAAACTAAATTAGACGAGACTGACACCTTTATTACACCTGTCCACTATTTCCTGCATCTCTCTCCCACGTGACATGTTTATGGTGCTACCCCTCCCCCCCCCCCCNGCAATGTCATTACCCGCATCGGTGGGCACGCTGACCAAACGTGAGGCACGTCTAGATTAGATTCCAGGTGACGCAAAGGTACACGCTTGAATTCTGTCTTTTTTTTCCCTAAATTCCTCCATGCAAAAGCTGCTTTAATATATTTATATTCTCTCTATCTCAACCTGTCTTCATTTGTCTAATTAAATGCGGATAAACTGGACGGGTAGTAAGATGCAGTGCAAAACTAAAAAATAGAGTATAATATTATTGAAGATTTCATGTGGGTGCTAAAGTCATTTTGATTTTGCTTCTATGATTGTATTTGTCTTGGGAGTCGTATGCATATGTTGGAATATGTTTAAATTTAGAGCAAGACACTTTATCTCAGCTAAGGGTCACAGATTCAATTCCTGGCAAGGCCGAAAAGTTCTTTAATTGGTGAAACTATATGGGTTTTTCTTTTCATAGTGTAGTTCAGACATTATATTTTATATCTATTTTACAACATTGATTTATCCCCCCACATCTAATTATACATAAATTAGCGATTATTTTGACTTTTTAAATGAGTGAATGCTCTAGTTCTAATTTTATTTAAAACATTTTATTTGTTAAAAAGTGCTAATCTCGTATTTAAAAACTAAACTAAAAAAACTATAAACAATATTATTAATCAAAAAGGAACAAACTATTAATAACTATATCAACTAGATAGTTACTCGATTTAAATGCATGTTGAGCACTAAAGTAAAATAACATTACTTTGTTTCATTAATAAGAAAATAAAAACATTCCCAGCTTTTACTCTATTGTGTGACTGACCTATGTTTCTATTTTAAACTTAATCCGGGCGCTTACCAAACCACTTGTGGCCTAAACCAATTAAATTCATCAATTTGTAATTTTTAATTTTTTTTTTCAGACGGTACAAAGTCAATATCCAACACAAAAAACTCGAATGAGAACAAGCTTCGATCCAGAACTCGAACTGCCCAAACTTCAGAGGTGGTTTGCGGAAAATCAACATCCAAGCAGGCAGCAGGTAAGTACTTTTTTTTGTTGTTAAATTGTTGAGTTTATTAAAATATTTCATAGGATATCATATTAATCACGAATACATTAATTCCACCTATGTTTTGTAACATTATAAATTTACCATAGCTTCCTAAAACATTTGAATTCACATCAATGGGACTATTAAAAATAAAATGAATTTTAATTAATCTTATATCTCGAAAAAAAAAAAAAGCAAGTTTGCCTTGTGTGAATATACTATGATGCAGTTTATAAGTTTATAAGCAGGGCCTGGATTTCGATGATATATAATATTTTTATTGTTCCATCACCTACATTGCTCATAGATATATAAACTCTATTAATAATCCCCTTGTTTTAGAAATGTATGATTTATAGTTCATTTTTTGTAATATTTTGTAAATTTGGGATTTGATCATATTTTCTTTGTTTGCGTTATTTTTGAGTCATTTTTAGGCATTTTGAGTCATTTTAAGGCATTAATGTTGATTAAATATGTTTTAATTTAAATACTATTGATATTTTATAAATGCATAAATGCTGAAAAAGAAATTCAACACACAGCTGTCCAAATGAAAAGATAATGAAGGCCATGAACTTTGAATCTTCTTTGCTTGTTCGGTTGTAAAACACACATTCTTGGTGAGATTGCAACTAGGCTGGAGAGGGTTGCTCTAGGAGGGGGTATATAATAATTTTGAAGCATGTATTTGTAAATCAATATTAAATTCAGCAGAATGTAAGAATTTAGTTGAGACTTTCCAATGCATTTTACATTTGTAAAGTTCGTGTTTGATTTAGTCATGCGCATTTATTACGAACTTTTGTTCATGTTTTGGATCAATTTTTGAAATTTTGGAGTCATTTTTTAGAATCTCAGAGTTATTTTATAGGTCAATTTTTGATTATTTTTAGGTAATAAAAATCCGGACATTGTTTATAAGCTGCAACATAGTGTAACCAACCATGTTATTATTTTATTATATTTAGAATGTTCCTCAATTCTGAGATTTCTTACCAACGAACAATACACATTATACTTCTATAAAGACACATGGCTGACTCACTCACTAACTCACTCACTCACTCACTCACTCACTGACATTAATGTCTACCCACTTCCAGATGAGCTAGAAACTTGAAATTTGGCACACTTATAGCTTCTAGCCTGTAACCAACGGGAAATTTCAAAAAAGTAAAAAAAAAAAATAATAACCCCCCAAAAAATTCAAAATGGCGGAGAAACTTTAAAGTCGGTGCGGACCTTTCTTTGGAGGTCTCTTGTGACTAAACGGTAAGACCTATCAAAAAACGGAATGCACCAGCAGCTACGGATTTGACGAGATCCACAAGTTTGGTCCTGATAATTTTTTGTCGTATCTCCTTGATTTTAGGTAAATTTTGCAAATTTTCTACATATTACCCGCCTCGGTGGCGTAGTTGGCTAACGCGCCAGTCATGTTGAGCCAGACCATCGAGGACGGGGAGATCGAGGTTCGAATCTCGGTCGGGTGAACTGGGGGTGGTTTTTCCTAAATGGTTTTCCACTCTCCCTCCACGCAAATGCGGGTTCACTTCCTCTAAATTCAACCTTACCAATTCCTAATCCATTAGTGTAATTAGTACTTAAGCGTATAACCCGAACGGGTAGTAAGACGCGGTGCTAAATAATAATAATAAATTCTACATATTTTTTTAATCATCTGACACACTTACGGAACAGCTAGAATCATAAAATTTAGCAGGCATATTGGCACATCAAATTTCCACAATCCTGCCAAATTTGATGATTCTATCTTCCATATAAGTATGGAGAAACCAAAATAATGTGTGAAAAATACAATACAATACCGGTAACTTTAAGTGGTTACGTTCAAAACATTATATTAGTTTACATCCACTTGCAAAGAAAACTCACTGGGGATTTGGGGCCGGAGCCCCCAACGAGCAAAGCGGGTCATCAATATAAAACCATACATTCTCTTTGTCTTTCGTTCAATGTCCACACTTCAGACCCATTTAGGATGATACTCTACATAATTGACTTTTATGTTATCACTTTTTGTTTTAATAATAACCAGAAAACCCTTGCGAAACTTTCGCACATTCAACCTTCCCCTCCTCCCACCCCCCCAAAAAAAGATTTAGTCCTTTGTTGGGTTGTTGAAATTAAATACTCAGCGAAGTGTATACACAAAATAGCAAAGAGAGTTTATTCTCGGTAATTGATACAAAAATAGTGTTAGATTTTTATTTTAACTTAAATTTTAAACAAACAATGTGTTTTATCCTAAACTGAGTATGCTATGTTAGAAGTCGGTAAAAAATCCTATCCACTGATACCTTATTCATTGCTGTAGGATTTGTATTAGTAGAGAAAAAGGGATGTTGACAACAGAAATAATATATAGGATATTATGGTTCCATAGTACTAAATTCGGCATACAGATTGTCTTTCATCCATCGTTGATTCTCTTGGCCATTTTCATAACTGAGGTTCCGCCATTTTCTAGAATAAAGCCAAGGTAACAGAAGTTGTCCACTTTCTCGATTTTTATTTCATCTATAAAATAGTTCATAACGATAATTTGTCTCTTTCTGAAGACCATATTTAATTAATATTATATACATATCTGACATGTTTCTGTAAGTTTACTATCGGCTGATATATTTCAAAGCTTTGCCATTTTGTCACATCGACCCGTCATGCGTTTTCAATAATGTCGACAGCGCGGTACCTTGCAGGGTTATAGGAGTTGTGTACCATACAATTACTACTGTGTCCTGATTGGTCAATAAAATATAGTGAAATAACAAGAACCAACAAGCTGTAAGAAGGAAATCATCTATAGATTTCTTGTCTGGAATCTTATTTTAGAGATGGTTTGTTTTCCAACCACACATACATTATGTTTTATTTACGCTTTGAAAAATGTAATTTTATATTTTACTAAGATTTGACTATAGGAGCAATTAAAAATCAAGAAGGTAAACTTATTACGATATTATACAAACATGCTCATCCGATATGCAATCAATATATAATTCTGGTTTGTCAAGATCACAACAGGTATACTACAGGTATAAAACCTATTCGAAGGATAAGATGTGTTATGTTCTTGTCTTTTAGATTCAACACTACGTGAAAGAGTTGAATAGTCTGGAATCCAGGAGAGGACGAAAACCTTTGGATGTCAATAACGTTGTGTATTGGTTCAAAAATGCAAGAGCCGCACAGAAAAGAGCTGAACTACGTAGTATTGGACCCGGTAAGTTATTCCAGCATTATTTAGAATAGAGCGCGACTCACACCGCGGATAGCACGTGGCTAATGGTACACCTCTAACCAGACGTTCAAACTTAGTGCGTCTTTCTTCAGATTCCGTTAAAATACAGTGGAAAGGAAACTTTTACCAGATTTAACAATATATATTATTATTAGTGATGTGTGAATTATCTATTTTTAAATGCAAAGCGAAGCTTCAAACATATCAATCAAATTCAAAGACAAAGCTTCTTATTTTTGTCACATTATTCGATATCTCTATCATGTTTAGATTTTATATCAGATATGTGAATCTGTGTTGCATTATTGTTTGTCCTGATTTTTTCTCTCTCCTTTATTTAGTTATACTTTCCTCATTTACTTTATTTTAATATGTCCGTAAATGTACAATTAAGTGAAGATCTATGTGGTCAATATTTTTTTGAAGATTTTTATTATTCTTGAACGCATATTATAAATTAGTTTCTTACTATTATGTTAAAAGCATATAAGTATTAAATGAGCATGCTTATTAATTAAGTTTTTTTAGCAGCTTGAGAGTTATTGGCGTTAATAACATATATTTGGTTTATTATATACTCTTAAATTAAATAAATCAAAACTATTATATGTGTAAATATGTGGATAGCCTGGAGAGGTATTGATATGTGAAGAATAGGAGATGTGTTCCAACTGGAAACGGTTGATTAGGGTATTTTGGAGAAGTATACTTGGATTATATTTCAAAGTTAATGGGAGGGCAACCCAATCCTAGGTGCAATTGGACGGGTTTCAAACCTCGACTTGCCCGCAAGGTCACGATAAGGCGTCATATGAGTTTAAGACCTTAAAAAGCTAGGCTTTTATCTGCTGATATAAAATGAAGTAAAGTTGTACCAGGAAATTTATTAAATCACTTTATAAATATCCAATTTACAAAAAAAAAAAAAAAANCTGCGGACCTACCTTGCTTGAAAACAAAAATGCGATTGAAGTATTTTATAAATAGAATTGTAGACATGACCAAAAATATATAGTTGCTAATAACTTATAGCAATTGCTTGACATTCCAAACCCTTAACAGATATTACTTGCTATCGTATTGATAAATTACCGGCCACGTGGTGTAGTGGTCGGTACACCTGGCTACGAGTCTAGGGGTCCTAGGCTCGATTCCCGGCTGGTACCTTGGGTATTTTTCTCGAAAGGGGAATTACCCCAACGGTCATCAGGGTTTGGTTAATTAGGCTTAAGTTAGGTTAAAGTGTTTCCACTGGTTCCACACCCTCATACTCACTATCACCATCACCTCATCTCATCTGGACATGGAAAGATCCTCCACGGAAAGGATGTACTATTAGTACATTAGTACGTCCCCTGGACAACGGTACATTAGTACTGGATTAATCTTTCCACAAACTGGGATACGAAGATGTAGCGCAAACGCACAATATCATTATTATTAATAATTGATTTTAATATGTTAAGGTCTAACCCTTCAGATTAGTCGATAAGACCTTTTCCCACTATTCTAAGGTTCACGGATTAAACGCTAGGTAAGGACCGAAAACTCATCCATTTTATAAAAATAATATTGTGCTGCGCATTTTACTACACCTCCGGGCTATCTATATATTTACACTAAGAAACTAGGGATTAGGAAGCTAAAATTTAGATAAAATATAACAGATATTGATTTGTAAGAGAATATAAAATAATTTAGGATAAGTTACCCCCTCTGGAATTCTAACCTTTATTCACTCAAAAACCAGACCAGAGGATATTGATTCCTTATCCTACATTCTCATCGATTCTGGTATCTTCAGTGGCAAATTTAGTTTTGTTCATTTAACTAAGTCATTCGCAAACACCTGGTTTTCAATTTTTGTTCTTGATTTAAGTTTATCAAATGTCTTCAAGTGGTTGGTACAGGCAGTAAACTCATGATCAAACTTTTTTTTTTTAATTGTATGTGTCGGTTTTTAACACGAACCATATCTTGTTGACATTCCAGGTATGGGCTGTCACCTGTCATTGAACGGCTACAGTAGTAACAGTCACAGCCCACCAAATTCTGGCGCCGGCATACTTATCGGTCAGGATAGTCTGATGGGAGAGTCGCGTCTCCTTCAACCCACCCTGAAGTGTTCCAGCCCTCCGACTAGGAGCCCTACCAGGGGACCCCTCTTCCTCTCTGACCATCACTCCGACAACTCCAACGACGGGGGTCAAATGTCGGATCAGGACTACGAGGAGGACCGTCTTGTGGACGGGAGACTTGAACACCGAGATTTTAGGGATGAAATCAGAGGTGACCCCAGGGATGATATTAGAAATAGGACTGAAATGAATGATGGCAGAGATACTGGTAGCCCGATCTCACCTCTCTCTTTGACAACTAATGATAAGGAAAGGACGTCGAATTTGTCAAAGCAGTATAAAACAGTGGAGGTAAATATTCTGTTATATAATTTATATTTTGGATTCCTTAAAAACCTTAAACCCTATTTAAATTTTCTTTTTATTTGCCAAAATTTAATGATCATTCTCTTCGTTACATGAAGACAACTGTGTCATTCAAAAGTTGGTGTTTAAAGTGTAATGTGTCAGTTGCTTTTGTGAGCTGTGGGAAGATGTTGAAACTTAATTCTCGATGTAGCTATATTTTAATGTATTATTCCTCAAGAAAAAGTGTACTTCATATTTATTAATATAACAATTGGTGCTACGAGTGAATTTTAATTTCCTAATTGAAGAAATGGGATATATGAATTTTTCGTTTAAATAGTATTACAGTATGGCTAAATAACTTCCGATGGAAAATATCTCAGTTTTCCAAATCATATATTTTTCATCTTCTTTTTTTTTTAACTTTTCAAACAGTTTTTTTATGAGCTGTGATACAGTAGAAATCAAATAGAACTGTGTTCACTTGTGATGCTCAGAAGTTTTCCATGTCGACTAGCAGTATGATATTCTGAGAACTGCATCGGCTAACAACCAATGGAGTTACTAGTTTTAAGTTATTCATTTGTTTTACTACGAATACTTAGCCATTGTGAATTTTTGAACAAATTATTATAACGAAATAGAGCTTATAATTCATGTGCTATGGTTTAAGTACTGGCTATAAGTGACTTAAATTATCTAGCGTAAGGGAACAGAAGGAGAAAACCCTTGCAACTACATCAGGAGTCACTTGAAGTGAGGATAGAAAACCAAGCTTCGGAAAATTCATCTCATGCATCCCACAAGGATCGAAATTTCATCTCCTACTTCAAACTAAGGTTTGATAACCATTTTTCTAACAATTCTGGAAGAAAACCATTTATAAATTTCCTCAAGCTAGGTTAAAATCTTATATTTTTACTGCCTCATCAAGAAGCTTAACTAGCAATTAAGACAGTTGTTAAATATAGTGATGTATTGTCACTGTTGGTTACCAAAAATATTTATTCACAACTTTTTCCAATAATTACTTGATTCTCTACACAACACTCAACTTTACAGCAACATTACTATACAGATAGCAACACAAAACCTTTGAACACAGTTACATAAAGGGCTAAAAATTGTGTTGGCCACTTTCTTAACAACCACAATAAAGAGGTATTGTGGAAAGTTCAATCGATTTAATGGAGTTTTGTATCTGGCTTAGTGATTTTATTTGTTTTTTAGCAGGGGCGGTGGGGAAGTCATCTTAGGATTACAATAAAGACGTCTTGGGGTGATGTGGAAGTCGTCTTAGGATGACACTAAGGACGTCTTGGGGTTATGTGGAAGTCGTCTTGGAGTGGCGTGGAATTATTCCTGGGGTAGCGTGTAAGTAGGCATAGTGTGACGTGGAAGTTGTCTTGAAGTGATGTGGAATTTGTTTTGGAGTGGCGTGGAAGTATTCCTGGGCTCTAGTGGAAGTATTTTGGTGTGAATTGGAGGTCATCTGGGCTATCAGGACACTCTTTTGAAGAGGACTGTTTTCTTGGAGAAAAACTCAAAACTCTTAAGAATAATGTAATATTGTCTTGAATTAAGGCGTATTCTATAGGGGTGAAAAGGAAAGTCAATTATATTAGAAGGGATGGGAAGTCATCTAAGGGTAATTGGGATATCTTTTAAAGGTCATATAGTCATCTAGAGGTGATACATACGTCATTTATTCTCATCTAGCATCGTATATCTTCTACAAAATGTTAAAATGGCATTGCTATTGCAATTAGCTTGAGTAATCTAAATTCGTGACATTAAATAAATATGGCTAGCTCGAATGCAAGATATAGTGAATTTTACGTCAATTGCTGCATTTCTCAAATAAGCTTATTAGATTTTAACTAGAAGCTTTAGTAAGCTCTTTACATAAACCTTCTTCAAAAATATCATACACCTTAATTTAGTTTTCAAAACTACTTTTGACTAAGGTGAGAAATACATTGTTGAGTTCAATTTTGCTCGGTTCAGTAGCTTTCAGTAATTTTGTTTATTCATACTGGTATTTTAATATTTCGGTAGCATTCAATAACGCTTGGTAAAGTCCATTTACTTTGGATAAATATGGCATAGTTGTGTTTTTGTTGTTTGATATTTTTAAATTTGATCTTAATCTTTTTAAATTTAAGTAACCAATTTGAAAAAATCTGGATAGTCTCAGTTAAGTATTGTAAATTTTAGCAAGGTTTGTTTATAAGGTCTTTGTAATTTATGCTAAGTTCACTAAGGATAATTTAGATACAAATTGTTATAAATGAGCTAGTAGATTATTGAGAGGACAATTAGGTTTATTAATTACCTTTCCTTGAAGCAAAATATATAAAGGTTAAAATTAGTATTATTTATATCCTAAGTTTTAGTTATAATCTGTTAAAATTGGTTTGTAGTAAAATGTTTTTATCGGCAGTGAAAAAATGCATACGACTATTCACATTTTTTACCTGCAACAGTTAGCGCGTGGTCTAGGCCGTCAACATTGTCTGATATGGTTTGTGTATAGTGAGGAAGTTGGGGTTTGAATCCCGGGCGTGGAGACTTAGGGTGTTCTGACCTTAATGGATTTCCACTATCCTTCCACGCCAAAGCGAGTATATTTCCTCTAAATTCTGCCTACTCATCCATACAATATTAGTATAATGACTACCTGTAGTTAGGAAACAAAATAAATTGTTTAAATATTTGCACTCCTTGCCACAAGATTTGCTCGCTTACGTGGAGCCAATGTTGCACTGAACTCCAAAAGAAATAGCTTAAATTAACTACCATCTAAAAGAAAAAAATTAAGTAAATTGAAAGAAGCACTCTACATTAATCACCCTAACTTTTAAAATAAAAGTTTGCTTAGAAACAAGAAACCAAACTAAATAAATATAATTCCCATGCAAAACCGTAAAATTACTGAAAGCACATTGTGACTTCGAACCTTGAGCTGACAATAATAATGCCAAAAACGCACTCAATACATTTTATTGTTAAATTATATCTTAGTTCTTCGTGTTTGTTTCCATCCAAAAACACTTGCTGCCAAGAAGATATATAGTTGGTTTATTGATCTTTCCAATCCCCTTGTTGCTTAGGAAACTTTCAAAGAAGATTTAGACATTAAAAGTTAATATATTTAAATTGTTACAAATATAACCATACAATTTACTACACTGACAGTTGGGTTTTTTCTACAACAATGCTTTTCTCGCTGATGAGATAGCGTGATGATACATATCTTACCCTGTTTCCCGAAAAATAAGGAATACAACAGAAGAAGTCTCGTCTTGAT
Organism: Timema genevievae; assembly: GCA_902155825.1. Taxonomy (NCBI): domain Eukaryota; kingdom Metazoa; phylum Arthropoda; class Insecta; order Phasmatodea; family Timematidae; genus Timema; species Timema genevievae. Next base: position 21,569 of record CABFWO010000878.1, read on the forward strand.
CCGATGAGTACTTTTTGCTCACTGGTTACAAACAAACAATTAAATAGACAGAAAATTGAATGTCCACACTGATTTAAAGTTTTATTATATTAAAGTATTATTATTACAAAACTATGATAATAGATCACTTAATCATAATCTGCCATTTCCCCTAGGATATCACAATGAAATTTCTATTCTAGTTTTTCCTTGCTTTTGTGCAAATAACATGTCGACGAATTAAAATTATTAAATAAATTAAGTTTTTATTATTTATTATTTCATCAATTTTCAAGTTTGAAAGTTTTGTGCACCTTTCACCAAACTTCACCAAATTTCCCCACAAATCACCTTTCTATTTCATTGAAAAGTACTAAAAATCCTCTGAATAGATATACTATCATACATATGGACAACATTAGACTCTTATTAATAGAGATGATTCAAAAAAAAGTATGGGCCTGCCAAAAGTACAATTTGAAATGGTGTTTTCCAAATACAAACTTTTATTTAACGACGTTAATTCTTGGAGATTTCAAAGCTATTTTTCGAAGCGGGTTGCATCTTAACTTGACGCACATAAGCAGTCTAAGCACTATCACACTTAGACACCAATATACGAAATAGAAAAAGATGGAAAAAAATGAGCAGTTCATCTTGCAAAGTCTCTTGTTTATCTACTGATAACACCTACCCTCTTCCTCTGACGAGTTTACATAGTCAATATAATATTTGCGCCTTGAAAACTTTGACTTGCTTTTTAAAATTACATTGTTCTTGATTCCTACTCTAGATAGACATATTCTACCACGGACATTTACATCCTGGCAGGAAGACTCCTACAGGACATTTTCGTGTTCAAACCAAATAGCCAGAGTTGTGAACGATTTAAATAAAAATACGTTTACAAAAAAAAAACAGAATAAAAGCTAATCATTTTGTGACACTATAAGACAATTTTTATAATTATCTAAGAATTAATGATTTTTGTTCCAACGTTATATCTTTAAAACTCGCTGAATTAAACATAAATTCATTAACATGGGAAATACTATCTTGACCTACCGTGACGTCACAAATAGGCAAAATCCTTAGTAGTGAGAATCTTCCTAATTTATAATGGATTTTTTTTAACGTGGACATTTCACATTTTCTTTAAAATAATAATACCCGTGGCCCGGGTTGAAATAGAAACCAATATTCTTATAAATCAGTGCTATCATGAAAATCTACTAAACACTATTTTTTTGTTTGAATCAGGTAAAATCGTTTTCTGTCACACTAGACACCCTTTTATAACATTTTCTAAACTATTTAACTCCTTTTTAAACTAGTAAGACCTGGTATTATTATATCATGCTTAGAAGCACTAAAAGCCAATTGGGGACATTAAATCCTTCTTTAGGATCTACATTCATCCTTCAATTTTTTTTTTTAATTTGGCACCACATGACTACCTCCCAAATCCTTACTCTAAAATTGTGATACAGATGGAAGTGTAAGAGAATAGCCTGAAGAGTTATTGGTAAGGCTTTTGTATTGGTCAAGATCGACATAAATATATCAATTGTTACAATGGTTATTAGGTGGAAAAATGACGGAACCACAGAATTACCAAAACCATGAGACCTTTTCCTAGTAAAGGGAAAAAACAAAATGCAAACAAGAGGAAACATCTTATCATGGGTGAAAGAAAGAAGGTAAGCCTTTGTGCTGTCCGTCCCAGAAAAATCAAACAAGTTTTATAATCATATATTTGCTCACTTTATACTTAAAAAAAAATTCGTCGTAGTATTTAATTTGTAATTTAATGTAGCTTATTTTTAAGTGACAAGTACTCGTTTTATGAATTTTTATGTTGAAAATTGTGATGTTCATCACTGTGATTTGTTTGTTTCTGGAACAGAATTATTAAAAATAGAGATTCAAGTAAGTGACATTAGATTATGAGCTACATGCTTAAATTATTTAAAATTAAAATTATATTAGACAATAGTTTCGCTGGTTGTCCTTTATAGTTGTAAGCTTGGTCTCTTAACTTACATGACGAGAAGAATTTTAGATTTTTAGAAAACAGAGTACTTAATACATTATTTGGTTAAAAAGGGGATGAAGTTAATTCAGAGTGGAGAAATTTACATAATGAGGAGCTACATACCAAGTATAATTCACCAGCGGTTGTTAGGGTAAGCAAATATCGCATGTTACAATGGGCAGGACATGCAGCGCAAATGGGAGATTCTAGAACCTTGTTCAGGGTATTGGCTGGCAAACCCAATGGGAAGAGACCAGTGGGAAGACCTAGACGCAGATGAGAGGATGATATTAGAATGGACCTGAAATAGGTAGGGTGTAATGAGGTGGACTGGATAGAACTGACTCAAGATAGAGATAGGGTGTAATGAGGTGGACTGGATAGAACTGACTCAAGATAGGGATAGGGTGTAATGAGGTGGACTGGATAGAACTGACTCAAGATAGGGATAGGGTGTATTGAGGTGGACTGGATAGAACTGACTCAAGAGAGGGATAGGGTGTAATGAGGTGGACTGGATAGAACTAGCTCAAGATAGGGATAGATGGCGTACTTTTGTAGGTGCAGCATTGAACTTTCAAGTTCCTACTGTCGTAGATTGAGTAAATAGGCCTACAATATGAGTGAAAATAGATTGATCACTACTGGTTTACAATAATCGAACATAGATTAATCATGTCTAATCATGGTTAAGAATAGATTAAATACTCTTTCTATATTACACGTGAAAATAGAGCTAATTGTTAGAATTATGAACACAAAATAAATCTAGAGTGACTTATTTGGACTCCGTATGGGAATAGCTTCATAGCACCTTATTTACACTATCAACTAGAATAAATTGAGAACTCTTTATATAAAGCGATTATAGATTAAGAAAATAATTTGAATACTATTTATCTACATTTAATGGGAATATATAATCAGAGTTACTTGTCTAAGCTGTAAGTGTAAGTAGATTTATAACTAAGTCATGGTGTATAGCCCGAACAGGTAGTATGACGCGGTGCAAAAAAATCTTATATTATGATCAAAACTAGATTGAGATCTAATTATTTAAATTAAGAACAACAATAAATTAAGAGTGACTTGTTTTCATTACGAACAAAAATTAAATGGATACAAGCTATACTATGACTTATTTAGTTTGGTGAGTGGTGAATGGTAAAAGGTGAGAATTGAGAGGTGAGTGGGTAATGGTGAATAAGGAGTGACGTGTGGAAAATAGGTAATGGTGAATGGAGAGTGGTGAATAGGAAGGTTTGGGTGGTGAGTGGTGAATATGGAGTGGAGAGGGAGCTAGTGAAAAATAGTTAGTGCTGAGTGGAGTGGTGAATAGGAAGGTTTGGGTGGTGAGTGGTGAATTAAGGAGTGGAGAGGGAGCTAGTGAAAAATAGTTAGTGCTGAGTGGAGTGGTGAATAGGAAGGTTTGAAGTGGTGAGTGGTGAATATAGAGTGGAGAGGGGAGAGTGTAGTGGTGAATATGGAGTGGAGAGGAGCGAGTGGAGAATAGGTAGTGGAGAGGTGTGAGTGGAGAATATATATATTCATAGGTTGACAATAGTCTTGACTTTGATTTTTTTGTAAGAGCATGTTCGATCATTTATTAGATATTTCCTTTTTTATAGTTTAATTTAATTAAAACATTGCAAACGAAGCACTCTCTTAGTAGGAATTCGTTAACTTTAGTGGGGTTTTCTATGTGCTAATTTTGATAAATATAGCATGTCTATATATATTTATTAGAAGTAATAGTTTTATAGTTTAGTTAAAAAATAATATAGGCCTATTTAATTTTTTTAAATTATGTTTGCATGAATTTCCTCCTGTTTCCGCCCAAGGATTGATTCATTTACAAATGCCATTGTCCTAAGACATGTAGGAACATTCATTTATTTCTATGTTATTTGAGGGATGACGGGTGTAAACTTTAGATAGCAAATATTATGATTAATTTTAAGTTATTTCAATGAAAAGTTTACTTGTCAGGGATGAGAAGTGCCAGTAATCATTGCTACCACTGGTAACACTATAAAATGAGAATATTATTTTTTAAAGATGAGGAAGACAACATTTTCAATAAAAAAAGTTTTTCTGGACTCACTCTGGTTGATCTCGTAATAGAGCACATAAAGTTTGAGCGTTCCTACAAGCGAGACTGGATACAAAACTTGCTGGGAGCTCTGGACTTGCGCAACTCCCACTGAGACGAGTGCTCTCAAAGCTATATGTGTGGTTACATTGCATGGATGGGTACTGGATTGGGACTGAGCCATAAAAAACAATAAAGCCATTTCCTCCACTGCTGTACGTCCCTTTGTGTCCAGGGTAGCGATATGTTTTTTAACTGCTCCCCCAGATATTTCACCACCCCACCACATGCTGTTAATTCTATCTATCTCATTATTAATGTATTCCTTAAAAAAAGTTCCTTAATTAACAAGAAATTACCACCATTTATTATGTTATTGTTTGTGAGAATTCTCGTTTAATTTTTAAATTTTCTCTTCATTTAAAATGTTTCTCATCAAATGCTCATATGCCCATGACAGATATTCAACAACTGTTGGTATCACCACGTGAATAAAATTAAACTCTATGTTTCTACTAAAGCAATATTTTATTTCTTTTGATCAAAAAAAGTTTTGAAATAAAAAACTGCAAAATTACTACCTTTTTTTTTTACGTTCCATACAGACCCACCTTAAAACCGTCACCTGAGCAATACATCTCATTACATTCCCCCTCTCTACAGAGTCATATAGTCTATAGTAAGCGGTGATGTTTACTGCACGGATTTTATCATTGGCTTTGATCCAAGTGTCCAGGGTTTGATATAGATCTGATACCTTGAGAAGGTTTTCTCATTCTCTCTTCAGTTGAATGCTGATACAATTCATTTAAATTACCACGTACTCACACTCATCGCTTGCCATATATACCTCGTATATCAATATTACCAGGGCCCACATTTTGACGAAATGTCTTTTTTTTTTTTGTCACATTCATTGCTCACAAGTACATCAAATTTGTTTATGATCCTTTTGCTAAAAAAATATATATTTTATAGGTAATCTTTTGACATTTTTAGTCAGTTTTGAATTCAAGGTCATATTTTCTTGGTTTGCGTCATTTTATAGGCATTTTTGAGTCATAACTAGGCATTTTTTAGCTATTTAAAGATATTCATGTTGAATAAGTATATTTCTAGATACTATCGATATTTTATAAATGCATAAATGTTCAAACATAGACGTTTTCAACACACAGTATTCGTAATGATAAGATTATGTGGTCAATGAACTTTGTTCCTTCTTAAATTGTCTGGTTGTAAAACACACATTCCTGGTGACACAGCAACTAAGCTTTAGAGGGTTGCGTTGTGAAGGGGCAGCTTTCTAAATAATATGATTTTAAACCAATATATTATGTAACAGAATAAAAAGAGTTAAGTTGTTAAAGGATTTTAATTGAATTTTTATTTGTAAAGTGCTTGTCTGATTTAGTCGTTTGTATTTATTACGAGTTGTTTATTCTTTTAGGTAATTTTTTGAAGTTACATTTTATAACTCATAGGTTATTTTATATATCACTTTTTGATCATTTTTAGGTCATAAAAATCCGGGCCCTGAATATTACTTACTTATACAAAAAAAAGTTGTATATTAAATAAATCTTAGTTGCAGCGTTGGACAATATGTTTAGGGCATTGGGTTAGCGTTCTACTGAGTCCATGTTGATGAGATTTACATACATCCTATTCTAGACAAAGTGCACTTAAGTACAGTCCATTCGCGATTGGAGTGGTGATAACTTACAGCCAGCAGAAGACGTTTATTATAAACATTGACTGAAAGTCACTAATGTTAATCTAAGTGGCAATAATTATTTTCTTATTAATTCTATATTATCAATCTAAAGTGTTATCAAACTTATTTAATAATACTTACTTAAGGATTTTTGTATAGTTCGCTTTTTCATAATTTATTTAAAGAACAAAATATATTAATTATTTTTTGTTTCGCGGTTGTGGCAATAAGAGATGTTATAGTGCATTAAATAATGAATTTAAAATATTATATTCTTATAACTAAAAACAAATAAATATGTTTTTATAGCTTAAATATATAGCCACACAAAATATTAGTTTCAAAATAAAACGTTTTTATTTTGTAAACAGATGCACATAAAAACAACCGAACACACTATGACGTCATAAACCACCCTCATTTCGTCTGGTTTGCCATTCTAATTTGTAAAGAGAACGCAGCCTTTCAGAGGTTCTAGTTTGTAAAGAGAACGCAGCCTTTCAGAGGTTCTAGTTTGTAAAGAGAACGTAGCCTTTCAGAGGTTCTAGTTTGTAAAGCGTTTTTACGTAAACCAAAGTCGTCGCTTTCACAAAAATATGAAACATCCAAACGTTTATTTTCATAATTTCGTGTTTCAATAATGTAAACACGGTTAAAAGAAAAAAAAATATTTAAAAACAAAATGTTGATGTGAATGTTTTGACTTCCAAAGGTGAGAGCAGCTCAACAATAATCTTGCAAATCATATGATTTGTGGTTTGATGAATGGATACTTGAGAGGAGATCTGTTACCAACATTCCAGTGGCAAATTGACTTTAAATTCCACGATGGAGTTTATTTATTATAGTTTATCTCATTTTCTCTCCAGGCTAATGTGGATGCATTTAATTTTTATAAAGTAGTTACCAAGGTATTAATTAAAAACCTTAATCAAAAATTAATTTCATGAAACAGGGATGATTAAGGGACGTGAGAACATTTTATTAAGGATGTTGCATACCTCTGACGTCACGGAAAATCATAATAAGATGCCCCATTTTTGCGAATTTACGTTTTATTCAGTGAGATTTAACGATATAACGTTGAAACAAAAACCATAAATTCTTAAATAATTCTAAAAATAGTCTAATAGTGTCACAAAACTATTATTTTTATATTGAAGTAGTTTTATATAAAGGTATTTTTTATAAATCCTCTATAACTTAGGCCATTAGGCCTTGTTACTAAAATGTCCTGTAGGAGTCCTCCTGCCAGGATGTAGATTTAAAAAAGTCCTTGGTAGCAAATGTCTATCTAGAATAGGAAACAAGGAAAATGTAAGCTAAAATAGTGAGTCAATGTTTTCAAGGCGTAAAGAGTATAGTGACTGTGTAAACTCGTCAGAGGAAGAGGGTAATTGTTATCAGTATACAAACAGAGGTATCACAGGGTTAACTGCTCATTTTATCCCCCCTATTTCTATTTCGTACAATGGTGTCTAAGTATGGTACTGCTTAGACTGGTTAAGTGCGTCAAGAAACCTGCTTCACAAAATTGCCTCTAAATCTCCAAGTAGGCAACGTCGTTAATAAAGCCACGGCCAATTCACCTGACCAAGATTCAAACTTGAGTCCTAAAGTACCGTGACAGATTTAGGAATGCCAATAGAACATGCTGGTGCTAAATTAACTTTACCATTGACAAACGTAGATACCTCGTAGGAAATTCGATTATCGCCACCGCTAGCAAATTACTAAACTACTTCGGGCGATTGTCCCTTTTCAATTGTTGTGGAAATGCAGAACCACGCGGAACAAACGGTTGTCTTCAAGAATATTTATTGTTTTGAAATTTGCTTTTCGGAAACGGTTTGTTCAAGAATAGAAGCATGTTGATAAGTTATACTTTTTATATACACACCACCTCTATAAATTTGACATTTTTCAATAGAAAACTGCTGGCTTCATAACAAAAAATAAGAAAATGTAACAATTAATAAACACCTATACATTATCTTAGAAGGGGTGTTGAAAATACTAACATAAAAATTTCACTCGTTCTAGAGAAAACCTACATTTCCAAACGTATGATCTCTCCGCAAGACCTGTCCGGTAGCTAGCGTCATCTACGGTTTCCGTGATCCATCTGTTCTTGTTGGCGCGGAAGAATACTTTGGTCAGTTGTGAAGCCACGCCACGCCTCTCACCCTCCCACCCACCATCTCACAAACTATGTTTTAGAATTGCAGTCGACAGGGCCAAGGGCCTTAAGGCTGCTATGTGAGACGTTTAAAAGTACCTGATTATTTACAAAAGTTTTGACATTTTTAAAAATATTGTTTCCACCAAAATACAGGCAAATGTTCTGACTATTTAAAAAACTTTAATTCTAATTTTATTTTATTTTAGTTAATGACAATTTTGATTTGAAGATATACATAGTGTCTGGTTCGCTCGGCTGTTTGTGTGAAAATTTAGCCACTCTGGTGGCACAGAACGATGATCAAGTTACACCTCCTAATCAGGGGCGGATCCAGATCATTTTCTTACAGGGGTCATAATTATAAATAACATAGTTACTTAAGATGTTATATTTTTGTTTAGATCCATTTAATAGTTTCTCATTCATATTTGATCTCATGTAATTTTTTTTTTAAATGGTTCACTCTAGAAGTTATGAGTAGTATTCGTCTTGATTTTTTTAAAAATTAGATTCCTTTATAAATCATTTTAAGTGTTCCTCACCTAGATATTTTTGAAATTTGGATGACCTTGGAAGCTATTTAGAGCTTTCCCCCTCTGACTTTTTCTGCCAATAAGATGCCTCTAGTCTATTAGTTATTTAAAGCGGTCTTTTCAGGCAAATTTTCTACAATAAAATGCATTTAGAAGTCATCTGGAGTTTGATTTAAGGCCATCTTTCAGCTTCATATTTGATAATATCGGAGGATTTGAAATATATCTGGGGGATTTATTCCAGGGGGGCAGAGTCCCCCACATTTCCAGTGCTCCTACTGTCCACACATACTCTATATTCGGTATTCGTGGATGAACTGCTCTCAGGCGATTATTACTCTTCTTTGACGTGTGGTAGTCTACCGTCTCAATGAGGAACAATGTTCGTTACTCGCTATGCACGACAAATATTCGTACATGAAAACGAATATTTTTTCCACACTTTCGTGAGTCATATCGAACATTGAATAAACGTGGACGAATAACGAACGTGTGGACCTGAATTAAAAGGTATCTGCACGTAAAAAGATAAAAAAAATTGTATGATTTATCTGTGTTGTGTATTCTTTTTTAAAATTTGAACTTTCATTTTGTTTTTTGCATTAGTTTTGTAACTTTCACAGAGGGGTCAACTGACCAATTCCCCCCCCCCCCC
>CABFWO010000878.1:30906-45183 GCA_902155825.1 Timema genevievae
CCCCCCAGAATCCGCGTCTTCCTCCTATGTAGGTTGTCTACACGTCATACCCGCAATTTGATAATGTGATGTTAGTGAATATGAAGGTGTGGAGTAGGAGTGATGTAAAACCTAACAACACCTGATTACCCAAACCTTCGTGACTGTTGGGATGATTCCCTTTACGGGAAAAATACCCAAGGTGTCAGACAGGAATCAAACCCTGGATTCTTAGGTTTGTTGCAAGGTACACTGACCACTATACCACGAGGCCGTTTAGCTTAAATCTAGGTTTCTAACCTTTTGATTTAATTTGACAAGTAGAAACTATACCGTAAATCGTATTTAGATTTTATTTTAAACATTAAACTGAATATTTAAGCTTTTTAACTGGTAAAAAACCTGCTAGTAATTTTTGCCTACATTTTGTTGAAAGCCTTATTAAAAAATATCAAACAACTTCTTTAATAATCCGGTATTTCTAAACATCCTCAACATACCATGTAGCACCCTTAAGATAAAAATAATGATTTTCCAGCATTTATTTTGAGCTACATCCTCGTACATTTAATAAAGTAAAATTGTGTGCCAGTTAGCTCAGCATTAGTGAGCGTTAAGGACGTCGTTAAGACTTTGGAATGTGGTTCGAATCCTAGCTGGGCGCACGTGTTGTGTTATCCCACGTTGAGATTTTCACAATGGTTTTAACATCCTCTATCGAGGCGAATACTAATGAATTTGGTTAATACTCCCCTTAGGGCCTACTCACACGGTGTCTTTATATGCATGTAGGCAGCAGAATAAACAGCACATACATGTATCTGAAAAAAGAAGATGGTATTTGAATTTCCACTGTAATTAGTTTTGTTCAGAATATAGCTGTTAACAAATAATGAAACCATTCCCTATAGAGTCTGAAATATATTAGCGTTAAACCACATCACGTATTTCACGTAATGTCCCCATGTTGCACGTAGTTTTTCCTATACAAAGAGGTTGGGAATGTAAAAAAAAATCTTTTGTTTATTAACAATATTATAATTAAATACAAGGTTGATCACCATCATTATAATATTTTATTTCACATGGAACCCTTTCCACCCTTAACGAATATATCTTTTCTGCACCATTCACTGGTACCCTGAGTCTTTATTGTATTGGAGAAGGGATTTTAAATTGGTAAATGTGCACTTACAATTGTTAATAGCCGAAAAAAGATGTTTTTAAAATTGATAAAATAAAGTATATATTTATTTAACTCATTAAGAATGGGAAGATAATATTAGAATTGACCTGAAAGTGATAAGATGTAATTAGTTTTACTATATATAGCTAGCTCAAGATAGAGATAGGGTGTAATGAGATGGACTGGATATAACTAGCTCAAGATAGGGATAGGGTGAAATGAGGTGGACTGGATATAACTAGCTCTAGATAGGGATAGGGTGTAATGAGGTGGACTGGATATAACTAGCTCTAGATATGGATAGGGTGTAATGAGATTGACTGGATATAACTAGCTCTAGATAGTGATAGGGTGTAATGAGGTGGACTGGATATAACTAGCTCAATATAGGGATAGGGTGTAAAGAGGTTGACTGGATATAGCTAGCTCTAGATAGTGATATGGTGTAGTGAGGTGGACTGAATAGAACTAGCTCTAGATAGGGATAGGGTGTAAAGAGGTGGACTGGATATAACTAGCTCTAGATAGGAATAGGATGTAGTTAGGTGGACTGGATAGAACTAGCTCAAGATAGGAATAGGATGTAGTTAAGTGAACTGGATATAACTAGCTCTAAATAATCCCAAAACGCCCAAGAGAGTAGGGGATTATATCAGTACGATTTACCCTATCAAGACTGCTACAGCTTCTTTAGGTGTAATTTGATGTTGCACATTTATAAATCATGTTAAAGATTATTGCTCACAAAACAAAATTTCATCGAAAATAGTTGCTAAGCCTTTGTTCTAAATTTACTAGATTTTATATATACTCATGGTCACGTAATAGGGTATTGAAATACACACATATTCGGTAGTTGAGGTTCTTACTATATAGGTTCTTCATTAAAGAATGCGAGTATACTCATTGATTTACAAATCTTCAACCTGAAAAATCTGTGTTGCAGACCATTTCTTCAAGATAGATAAATAACAACAAGCATATACATATAATGTACCTAATTTATTTTGCAGGACCTGGAGGGTTTAATTCGTCTAATGCTAACCCATTTAGACCAACTCTTCGACAAGAATTTGCATAGCAGATGATTTTATTGACGAAAAACCTATTAATATGCATAAATAAAGTTGACCAAATAATTGACGACAGAAGTACACCCACATTTATACCATTTTGCTTGCTTAGGGCTGGTCTTGTGGTTACGGGCTAGATATTGCTATCGGGAGGTTAAAGTTAGCAACCAGTTAAAGGTTACCAGCCACTTTAATATTTTACGCGTTTTATGAACTGAATTTATCTGCTGGATAGTTATCTGTGGGATAAATATATGTTTATATAGAAAATGCAATGTTGGTACTGTTTTTACTGATGCGCGCATGCGTATAGGCCCAGACGCTACCGCTACAACCAAGCGAGTGGCGAGAACGTTCAATATTTGTTAAATAATGGCGGCTAAACGAGTGCGAGGAAACAACTGGCGTAACGTGGGTGCAGAAGCTAAGTTATATTGCAAGTACTAATTTCGGTGTCTGCCAAAATGTGGGCAATAATTTGATACAACGTTTACAAAATTTCATTTAATGTACTCACATTTAAATAATTTGTTCTTACACAACTATAACTCTACTAATAGCTTGTCATTTTTTTTGTAAAATTGTGAATTAAATGTTCTAAATTTATATATAGCTAGAACCTGGGCCTGTGCTTACTTAACACACGAACCAAGATTATTTTTTCTACAACGCTTAACATTAGTGAAATAATGGCGGCTAAACGAGTGCGCGTAAACAGATGGTGTCACATGAGCGCAGAAGATATGATGTCGTGCAAGTACTAATTTCGGTGTCTGCCAAAATGTGGTCAATATTTGGGTACAACGTTTACAAAATTGCATTTATTGTACTAAGATTTTGATAATTTGTTCTTATATAAATATAACTCTATAAATAGCTTGTCAATTTATATAAAAGTGTGAATTAAATGTTCTAACTTTATATAGTTAGAGCCCGGGCCTGTGCTTACTAAGCACGTGAACCAAGATTTTAACCTAAAACAGATTCTGATAGGCGAAACCTCGTTAAAAACAACGCTTCACTATGGCAATAACCATTTTAACTTTCAGATAAAAGCTATCAGGTACTTAAACCTCCTGATAAAAATATGATAGATAAATACATTTTATCTGGCAGATAAATGGTCACAAGACACACTTTCAACTTATCCACCAGATATAAATATTTATCTACCAGATTAATATTTATCCAGGAGTCATAAGACCGGCCCTTAGTAGATTATGTTGAGTTATAGTAAATTAACCGAGTTTTGGTCAGCTTGGTTTGGTAAAGATTGGAATAATTTAGGCTACTGTAGTTAAGGTTAACATGTGTCATCAGGTTTGCTAAATATTTATGTTAATTAATGTTGTGTTCAATACGCTTGTTGTTGATGAATGTGTGATGCTTATTTTAAAGAAGCTTTTTCACTTAGTGTACTTGTAACTAGGTTAATCCACTCATCTTGTCAATTATTAAATTGTATGTTAGAGATCATTTTGTTGCTAGTTAGAGTCGTTGAACTATACCATCAAGTAGCTCTCATAAACCGCCCAAATGAGAGGTTTCATTGCAAACACTTGACTGACGAGTGTACTGTGCAATGCCATATAGTACTGGAACTTTTTATTTTCAGGATACAAATAGAAAAGAGGAAAGAGGTGATCCATTAAGAAATGACGAAAAGAAGGGCATGATGTCTGGAAGAATAGAAGAAGTAGAAGCTTTGACTATAACTAATAGGCCACTGTCACTAATAATGAATGATAAAGATAACACAATATCTACAAACCAAGAAGATATTCATGAGGTAAATTAAATACTAGTTTAAAGTGGTTATGTTCAATATCATTATTAAGTGGACGGACAACTCTTTTCTTAGGTTAGTCTTAAAAATGAATTGTGCTATTGTTTATATTTAAATGTATGAACATTCTAATATTAAAAGATGTTGTCCCTGAAATTAGTTATAGTGAGGTTTTCTTGAAATTAAGTAGAACCTTTAAAAGCCTAAATGTTATAAATGAATATGTGAAAAAGAGAAACACTAAGAGTTTTAAAAATAAAAGAGCATGTATGGCTCGGTGTATGGATATTGTTGAAGAGAAGGGAGTATGCAAGGATAAAGAAGTATGGAGAAAGTTACTGAGGATGGATTAAGTACGAAGTTGTTATTTTTAGTTATATGTACAGTTTATTGCCTACCCCGTAAGGGAATGGCGTGATTAGGTATGTATGTATATATGTTTAAAAGGGATCTGCCAAAGTCCAAATGAACAAATGTATGTATATGGGTCCAACCTTTTTGCGAACAATCATTGTGAGCTTCACTGAAGTAAAACGAGTTATCAGACCAGTAATTAAAGCGACTTTTGAGGGTAGGAAAAATTATTTTAGATAAATTATATTGTTATTTTATTAATTCAATAGTAATTAAAATATGGATTAGTTTCAATATATCAAATTTTATAAAATGATTATTTATATAGATATAAAAGAAGACGTTTAAAAATATACAACCAAGTTTTGACTGTAAATATACTCTAGGTGAGTATTAATTTTAGAATATACTTGTAATTCAAAATAAATGTCAAATAAATTTGATCAGAAACCATCCTGCTTATCAAGGCTGTAGCCAGCCAATAATTTCAGGTGGGGGTTTTGTGGGCAAATCCCCCAATTGACAGAAGCTTAAAAAATTCTAAATGATAAAGAGTTCTAGAAGCTGTTAGAAGTGTTTTTTTATGGCAACATAGCACGCTAACTGCCAGAGGCTAGGACACATTCTAAATATCAAACACCTATAGAAGTTATCTGAAGTGTTTTTTTTATGGTAACACAGCCCCCTAATTTGTATTTGTATCTTAATTTTGATATTGTTTGAACCATAAATAAAGCCATATATATTTTGTTCATAAAATTTCGGGGGGTTTGAACTGACTCATCACCGTATCTCCCAAGCCCCTGGACCCGGAATATTGAAATCAACAGGAAGGTTCCTTTCAGGTTGTAGGTACCCGATAAGAAGGTGTTTTTCGAAATTCAGTTCATAAGGGAGTGAAACGGGGGTTGGTTTTAAAGGTATAACCGTACCTTCCAAGCCCACTGAAAAGACAAAACTTGGCAGGAAGGTTCGTTTTAAGTAACAGGTCAGACGTTTTATGGGATTTTTTGAAATTCCAACCCTAAGAGGGTGAAACAGAAATGGGGTAGTTTTTTAATAGTTTCAAAATGTCAAAAGACACGAAACTCATGGAGAAAATAATATCCTTATTTGGGTCATATATATAATGTGTATAGTATTTCAAATTCTACCTAATTTTGGTTTTTTAAGTATGATTTCTTCAAAACCAGATTATTTTGCATAATATGTATCAAAAATGCTCCATAGCTCATTTCTCAACAACAAACACATTGTGTTCAGTGTTCAATGTACGCCTGGTGATGTCCATAGTCCCAACTCTCACTGACATGACTGATTGTTATTTTGAATCACTTGTTTCAGATTGAAGGGATAAAGCAAGAACCTCCAGATGATGTTGCATCAAGCTTACTAACCACTAACAATAACAACTTGTCTAATAAACAAGAGGCGGAAGAAATGTCTGAGATTGACGAGGAGGATGACGACGAAGATGTAGAGGATATCGACGAAAGGAGAAAATATAACATGGAAACGGACGAGGAATTAGGTAGGTTTTGGTTCAAACTTATTGATTGGGATGAAACACAAAACACTTGAGAGTTATTTATGTATTTAATGGAATAATTGGGGAAGGTGAATTTACTGGTCAGCAGCATTGACTCACATTTTTCTTAACCGGCCCTTGGTATACTAGGTGAGAGCTTTCTCTGAGTCCACATGGGTAAAACTTAACATACGCTTCCATGTCGACAGTTCGGTGGCTTAAGGTGGGGTGCTAGTGAGCACCAGTTTATTGCATTAATTTTGCAGTTTTTATAGCATAACATTTTTTTGGTAAAAATAGATCAAATATTTACCCGCCTCGGTGGCGTAGTTGGCTAAAGCGCTAGTCGTGTTGAGCCCAACCGCCGAGGACGGGGAGATCGAGGTTCGAATCTCGGACCATTAGCGTAATTAGTACTTAAGCGTATAACCCGAACGGGTAGTAAGACGCGGTGCTAAATATTATTATTATTATTATTATCAAATATTTCTTCTATAGAAACATAGAGTTTAGTTTTCTGCACATGCTAATCTCAATAGTTGTTGAATATCTCTCATGAGCATAACGGCATTTGATGACAAACTTTGTAAACGAAGAGAAAAAGTTGTCACTAAATTCCAGGACACCCTTGATAGATATTCAAGAACTCTTGAGATTAGCATGTGCGGAAAACTAAGCTCTATGTTTCTATAGAAGAAATATTTGATTTATTTTGGCCAAATAAATGTTTATGCTATAAAAACTTCGAAAATACTGCCCAAAACTCACGCTCACTAGCACCCCATCTTAACGGCTGCAGCAAGGTCGGTGGCGGTTAAGTTTTGTAAGAACCCAGTGAAGTGGGTCATATCACGTCCCCCTGCACAGGGTTAAGTTGCTGGTACCGGGCAGCAGTGATATCAGGATTAACTTGAGACACAGAGCAAATGTTGCTCTAGACGGTTCAAGATATAACAGCCACGGGCGTGACCACATGGAGTGGTAGTTCAGCCATTTGTGCTGTCGTGTGGTTAGGAAATAAGAAAACTGCCACACTATCTTTTTTTCCTAAAAGCCCCCTTTTTCAAGGAAACAACACCAATGATGGCTCTTCCTGGGATAAAAAAAAAAACAATTCTAAGTTAAACCAGTCCCCCTTTTGGACCTTTGGGTGGGAACTACTTCAGGTGGAGTGATCAACAAAGAAAAGTCAGCAAATAAAACTTTACTTTTAAGCGCAGGAACGCTATGTAAGGACGATTAGAAGGGTTGGAAAACTGGAAAATTTTAAAATGGAAATTAGAAAGGTGTGAAGTCCAGGTGCAATAGTGTCTGAAAATTACACAATGTTCTATTCAGGTGGAAAGAGTCAGAAAAAGGAGTGATAATAGTGATGAAAAATAAAGTTATTATATTTCTAACATCGTTTGGAAAGCGAACAAATGATTATTTTGAATCAAAGGCATAACATTTTCTTTTACTATCAATATAATTTTACAAATAAATTTGCAACAAAACTAAATCTAAACATATACCGTACTAACTAAAAGCGAAGTGATTTAAACACTAGTGGTATGTTTTTAACAGCTAACACTACCTCCCCCTTTTTTGCCATGGTATATATATTTATTTGTATTTAAAATAATAATAAATTGTATTTGTCAAGATGTATTTATAGCATGGGAGTTTATAGTATTTTTTGGTTAAGTAACATGTTTAAAAAAAACTCTATGCCGTCAGCCCACAATCAATCCATAACACCCACCATCTGTTGGCGAATATAGTGCCAACTTCTGCGGATGTAGGGTGTCATGTAGTCAACACAGTGAACCCTCCAGCTATTAATCTCAGTTTTCCAGACAGGAATCGCTACTTTTTCATTCAAGTGGCTCCTCATTGGTTCTCGTGAGGTTGGGCTGACCTCATTCCAGACCCATAGATTCACAGGAAACCTTTAAAAGCCAGGGATCGAACCCGGCAAGCTAAAACATGTTATTATTATACTACTATAAAGCCACATGGCTGACTCACTCACTCACTGACATTAATGTTTACCCACTTCCAGATGAGCTAGAAACTTAAAATTTGACAAACTTATAGCTTCTAGCCTGTAACCGACGGGAAAATTACAAAAAGTTAAAAATTTAAATTTTTAACCGCCCAAAAAAAAATTAAAGTGGCGGAGCAACTTTAAAGTCGGTGCGGACCTTTTTTGTGGCTAAACGGTATGACCTATCAAAAAACGGATTGTACCAGCAGCCACGGATTTGGCGAGATCCACAAGTTTGGTCCTATTACTTTTTGTCATATCGCCATCGATTATACCTTAGATAGAGCTTGATTTTTTGTTTTTACGTAAATTTTGCACTTTTTCCACACATATTTTAATTTCAAAACAACGATGGAATTACATTAGTTTACATCCACTTGTAAAGAAAACTCACTGGTGGTTTAGAGCAAAGCAAGTCTGGGTATAAAACCAAACACAAATGTCCTTTTCTCCTAATACCATGGTTGTCATTTCTGCTTTCCAGGCAGTATTCACTCGGGTCGAATCAGTGACTTATCTCGACCCTCCGACAGACTTCGAGCCTTCAGAAGTCCTAGCCCGTCTGATTTGATCGTGAGTCGAGGTCCTCCCACTGGTCAACCCGGTCTAGACAGACTCACCGCCGCGGGATTCCCCTTGGTTCCAAACTCCATGTTCTCCCACAGCATCATGTATATGAGTCACTACATCCCAGGTCTCACCCATCAACACCACGGCCATCATCCCAGTATCGGACCTTCGACTGCCACGTCTTCTTCCAACGCTGGACTTAATCTTTCTGCATTGGCTTCATCGGCTGACGAGCGGCGCAAGAGAAACAGGACCTTCATAGATCCTGTCACAGAGGTTCCAAGACTTGAGCAATGGTTTTCGTTGAACACCCACCCTTCCCATAATTTAATACTCAAATACACGGAAGAACTGAACCGAATGCCTTACAGGCAAAAGTTTCCCAGGTTGGAACCCAAAAATGTACAATTTTGGTTTAAGAATCGAAGGGCGAAGTGTAAAAGGTTAAAAATGTCCCTTTTCGAGACTGGACCATCAGGAATACAAACCAATCTTCACCCACTTCCTTACCATCAGCAACCTCCGGGTGAAGACAGTCTAAGAAATCGAGATTAAATTAAATGTTGAGTCTGAGGAGTGCTATTTTTTATCCAAGAATACTTTATTTGACCAAAAATTGTTTCTTTTGGAGTAAATAATGGCAAAGTTGGTTCATTACAAAAGACAATAATAGTGTGTTGTTATTTTGAATAATATATTTAGAAACAAAATATTGAAAGTTAAATTTCTTTTCTAATAACTGTTATTCTATATAAAAGTAAAACCTTAATAATTTATACCTTTACAAATGAAAGTGTTCAAAAATTATATTTAAGAGGTGTTTCTACAAGATTATTGAGTCTTAAAGTAACCAAATTATAGCCATTTACATTGTATTTACTTAAAATAGTTTTAAAAAAGCGGCATTGTCTTTAAGGGAACAGATATTTTGAAACTCTTTAGACTTAACACATGTTAGTACTTTATTATTGTTCTCACTGTTGCCATCTGATAATGTTTTGTGTACTGAAGGGCACAAAACCAGAAAATAATTACAATCCATTTAATAGGAAGTGCCACAAAGCACATATGAGGTTAATTTATTTACTTAATTTACCAAATATTTATCTAAATAATGTCATTATTGATACTACCATAACTTATATATGCAGACTAAAGTTACGGGAGCAATTGTTTTTGTGCCCTTGAGTGAATGTAACCCCGTTTTTGTATGTGCTAATACTATGTCGAGGGGATCATATGAAACCTGAAATTACTTTTTTGTTCAAAATATATAAACTGTGGTTATTCATGAAATCATATAATCATTTCCTAAATGAACATCCTTTATAGTGATAAATAACCTCATTCAGTTATTTTCTGTCAACATTAACAAATACGTTGTATATTTTAGGTTCATCTAAACATATAACTAAACAATACAAATGTGTAACCTTGGCATAAACCAATTAGTTCGGTAAGCTAAGCGTTCTTGGAACTTAAGTTATTTACTAAATTGTGTTTTTTGATACAATTTACATGTCTGGTTTATCAAGTATCAAATGTTAGAGTGAGCTACAAATTTGCATGAAAATTCTTGATTATGGCCAAAGACACAGATAAGAGCTTCCAACAATGAATGGCCAGTTTTAAAGGGGATTCTTCAAACCAAGCGATTCTGCAGTGTGAAGTTTACAGAAATAGGTTTTATGAAAGAGACCTTACACAAAATGGTTTTAAAATATCAACAAAACTCACAATTGAAAATGAATGGCATTTGTAGATAGTTAAACGCAGTTTGAATTGATGTAGCTTTACTTGTAATGCTCTCAGGGTACCTACACAGATCTGTTTAAAACATCACCTGTGAATATGTTCTAATACACTCAGTTCCAATTTGATCCAATCATAAATAAGTTCTCAATTGATGGAAATTACCTTTGGTACGAATACATCCGTGAGGTGGGGCACATATTTCAAATAAAATAATTAATCTAGTTGCAAAATTACACCCGGATATGGATATTAACCCTAAAACCTTTGGATTATCACTGAGCTATCGTTCAGTACTCAGGGTCACTCTTCACTCAAAGTTTAAGGCAGAGTCTGTACTGGACATGTGACCATCATCAGCTTCTAGAACTATCATCAAATCAGAGCTACCAGCGACACAGGTTCATCTTTTTGCTGCCATCCGTACAAGAAACAGAGTCTACCTTAACCTCCGATTGAAGAATCTTTAACATGGGACGATTCCTGGATTGCTCAAGTAGAATATCTTTGGCACGCTAAGACCGGGTCTATTTCCAGTGTCCAGGTGTTATTTGTAAATTATATTGAAAGGTTTTATCATCTATATCTCACATGGGAGTGTACACCCCAACTACGGTAGGAGAGCTGTTAATTAGAAGCTATCAGAAGATTCTTTATCGCAAAAATTGGCTAAAAGTAACAAGTGTCAACTTCTTCGGAAATCATTAACAATAACATACAATTAATAAGAAAATAATTATTATTTCTGAATAGGTTGACATAAGTTACTTTCAACCAATGTTTGCAATAAAGAACCTTCTGCTAGTTGTCAGTTACCAACTCTCCTACCGTAGAGGGGGTATAGTTTCATCGATACCTGGCCATTGTGATTAGAACCATTCACAGGTACATAATGAACACGTTCTGCTTGCCTTTACAACAAACCACATAGCGCCACTGTATAGTAAACTTACAAACGTTATTGTCACCCCAAGTCATCCAAGCAATCCTTAGTTTTCAAAGTTTTGGAAGAAAGCAGTACTTTACAATTAAGTATGTATGGAAGGCGAAGCTTGTGGGATTAATGATTATAATTTATGGAAATCAGCATTATAATAATCATATTCGAATTAATTTAAAATCACACATGGACACGGGAGTCGAACCCTGTTCTCATGTTATTCCTTGATAAGAAGTCCATAATATAGACAAAATTAGTCGAACAATTCTGGTTGAAAATATTAATTTCATACCATGAAAGCTCTACAATTAGTCTACTAAGGACCCTAGTATAAAGCGTTTTTCTGTACTCTCTCATCGTGATAGCAAACTAATGTGTTAATTTGTTATTAGTTTAACATACGAGTCTGTAAGCTAGGCCATAGCCAGCCAATAATTTCATGGGGGGTTTGGTGGGCACATCCCCCAATTGCCAGAAGCTAAAAAAAAAAATTCCAAATGAAAAACAGTTCTAGAACCTATCCGAAGTGTTTTTTATGGCACCATAACCCCCTAAATATCGAAGGCTAGGAACATTTCTAGATATTAAACACCTCTAGAAGCTATCCGAAGAGTTTTTTATGGCACCATAGCCCCTTAAATGCCGAACGCCAGGAACATTTTTAGATATTAAACACCTCTAGAAGCTATCCGAAGTGTTTTTATGGTTACACAGCTCTCTAATTTGTACTTGTATCTTAATTTTAATATTGTTTGAGCCATAAATAAAGTAATATATATTTTGTTAATAAAATTTAGGGGGGTTTGAACCCCCAAGCCCCCCCGGCTATGGCCTTGCCTGTAAGCACTATCAAGAACATTTTTCTCGATAAGATAATGCAACATAGTTCACAATCAGACATCAAGACAACACTCATCCCTTCTATAAAGTTTAAAAAAACAAGGTAAGTGATAACTTTTAATAAACAAGATGTCATTATTGTAATCCTGAATAATTATTTCCCAAAATATCCTAATTTTACATCACGAGTGATTGATTGGATGGAAGAGAATGCAGAGTCAAGATCCGTATGTTTTCAGTTTCTATGACAAAAAATGTTTTTATTAAAATAAATTAAATATTGCTTCAGTATATGCATTTGGTTTAATTGTATGCAAATATTGATATCAACCATTTTAAAATATTAGTTATGAGCAAGGCCTGGAATTCAATGACCTAAAAATTGTGAAAAAAATTACCAATTAAATGTAATGATGTGGACTGGATAGTACTATCTCAAGACAGGGATAGGGAATACTGAGGTGGACTGGATAGAACTAGCTCAAGATAGGGATAAGGTGTAATTAAGTGGACTAGATAGCACTAGCTCAAGATAGGAATAGGGTGTAATGAGGTGGATTAGGTAAAACTAGTAGAAACTTTGAAAGCTCTGCTAATAACAAAGTCTAAGTATGAAATTATATGTGTGGAATTCTATGAGTACATATAAAATAGAAATGGTATTCTCAAGGAAATTCATTCTATCCTTAAATATGGCCAGAACGGTGCAGGGGCAATGTGTACATCACATCACACCCCTCACCAATATTTGCATTTAAGTTAGTGAGTCTATAACTATTATAAGTTTTTCTTATCTTCACTCATGTTCTATTATTTCATTAGTATCATATTAAAGTCATAAGCTAAAGATACTAACAATAATCATAGGTATAAATTAATAATAAGTATAATTACTCAATAATAATAGGAAGCAAAATTAATGTAGTATGTCGAGTTGCCAACCTTTGACAAGATAGTGTTCTGTGTTTATGCTATGAGAAAATGGTCACCTTAGTAATCTATAATCATAAAAGGAAGTGTTTGTAAGTTTGTGTGCGATGCCCAACCAAATCTACGCCACGCAGAGATCTGAAATTTTTAACACAGGTGGACGGAAGGGCGGTCCAAATGCACCTCGAAGACAGCTTTTTAAATTTTAATTAGTTTTTTAACTAAGCTATTTTTAACAAATGTTTGAAGAAAATATTTTTAATCTGGTTTAGAATTACGTTTCAGGGATAACGTTTATATTTGAAATAGGGCACTATGGGGGAAGGGGGGGCATATATAATTCTTATACCACAGTGGTTCACGGGCAACGCAATGCCGGATTACTAGTATATTATATTCAACACGAGTTTATCGCGTGTCGTGTGCCATGTATCGTCTCTAATTATTATATTTATATTAAATATCATATTTATTCTTATTACGTGCATTCTCGTCAAGTGATTTTATTAAATTCTACCTAAGGAAAACGTGGCAGCCGCTGAACCAGTCAACCTCACTAGTTCCCTGGTGACTTTTTTCACGAGCGATAGTGACTCCGTGTTCAGGTAGGTCTATACCTGTTTTTGTTACTGGACCACGGCCATTCAAAAAACTTTACTTCACCTTTATAGTTTATTTTCTTTTGTCACGAACAGAAGTTACGAGGTAAGCGAAGACGAGTATTAAGATGAGTTTTATTCCAGAGTTATTAATTATTATAGTTTTCCTCATTTCCCATGTTTATCACAAGGGTGGTATTCTACTGTTTTGGAATATCCGAAAAAGCACAGGTATTTTAATATATGAAAGTCAATAATATTTGTCTAGTAGCATATCACTGTTCAATCATCTGAATATTTTTATGAATTGCTTATCAATTATCATACATATAAATATATAATAAAGCAGATTAAGTTGGGGAAGTAGGGATTAATAGAAAAGGTAAATTATGTTGCTGTTTTTATAGAAAAATGTTGGCCAAAATAAATAAAATATTTATCCAGTAGAAAACCTAGAGTTTAATTTTCTCCACACGGGGATATCAACAGTTGTTGAATATCCGTCTCTTTAAATGATGAGAAAAAGTTATCATTAAATTCCAGGACACAGTTGACAGATATTCAACAATTATTGTTGGTATCACCATGTGAAGAAAATTAAGCTCTATGTTTGTACTGAAGATATATTTGATTCATTTTGACCAAAAAAAGTTTTGATAGAAAAAACTGCTAAACCATTACCCTTTTCTCTCATACTCTACACTCTTACCA
>CABFWO010000878.1:47024-66950 GCA_902155825.1 Timema genevievae
TTGTCTGTATGTAGACTATTAGCCTCTCTGGTGACAGAACGTTGTCCAGGGTACAACATAGGAGGTTGTCTGTATGTAGACTATTAGCCTCTCTAGTGACCGAACGTTGTCCAGGGTACAACATAGGAGGTTGTCTGTATGTAGACTATTAGCCTCTCTGGTGACAGAACGTTGTCCAGGGTACAACATAGGAGGTTGTCTACACGTCGTACTCGCAAAGAGATGATATATGTTTGGAGCCAGTGGAAATCTTAATGTCAACTTAAGCCTAATTAACCAGATCATGTTGACTATTGGGGTAATCATCCTTTAGGGGAAAATACTTACGATATCGCCAGCAGTTGAAACCGGGACTTCTAGTAAAGAAGCCAGGGGCGCTTACCCCTAGACTAAGAAGTCACTCGTCATTCTAATAAGGTTTCTTAGACTCAACTCCTAGTCTTTAATATAATTTTAACAAACAATACATTTTCAACTGACTGCCTCTGTAGTCTATTGGTAAGATCTCCTGACTACGGATCCAGAGGTCCCGGGTTCGATCCCCGGCTCTTACAGATCTTTCTGTGTGTTAGAGGGTCTGGAACGTGGTTAACTCTAACCTCGTGAGGACAAGTGAGAAGTTTCTTGGAATGTCATCTCTTGTCTAAAAAAAACTGAGACAAACGTCCGGAGAGATCGTTGTGCTAACCACATGCCACTCTCTAGTCCCATAAGTTGGCATTATCTTTGCCAACAGACGGCGGCTGTTAGGTCGGTATAGTTCGAGTGCCGGTCGACCCCATGAAGCGAATGTTTACACGAATTCTACTGTTTTCACGCGAATAACGCGAATTTAAGGTTTTTTCCTTAATAAACACAATTTCTTTGTAATCTGGGCAGATACCACGACATCCAATATAATTGTCAACGTGGTAACACCGGAGATAGCGCTATGACAGTGCTTCTGTTTGTAAGAATATTGTTTGTTTTTGCCGATTTTAAAGGTATAAAATGGATCACAGGATTTACAAGTATTTTTATGGATCTAGGCTTTTTTTTTAGTTTAATATTAGATATCATGATTTCTACTTCAACACATTTCAATACTTAAATTTTGATAGATTGATTCTTTGTTTTCAACTTTTAAAAGATTTAATGCTAAGTCCAAACAAGGACATTAATCTATATGTACCTTGCTACAGGAAGTCATGTTAGACAAAAATTATATCTTCTTTATTTTTATTCCTTTCTCCTTATTTTTATCCAAATATATGAATAAATAGTTAAATACACAATATGAATGAAAAATGTAGACAGTTATATCCTAGTTTTTTTTAATGAATACTAATTTGACTCGTATTTATGTAATTAATAACATCACTTTTAGCATATATTTTCATCGTTTTATAAAAAAAATAACACCACTTTTCCCCTAAAAATAACCTCACCTTTTGCATGTCACTAGTTATATAGAGTCAACTAAATACATTGACCTAAAAAAGAAGCCTACGTTTTATAATTGCACGTTTACATGATTTGTTCTGTAATTTATTGTAGGTAATGAATTAAAACAACATAATCCACCCATATCAACGGAACTGGAAGATGTAGAGTAGATTAATATCAATACAATTTCCAGACATTTGCCTAAAGGAAGTAGAGAAGATTTCAAAGTACTATTAGTTATCAAAAAAAGTTTTGGAGTTAAAATGGGGTGAAATAAAACGCAAACAAGGCTCAAAATATTCACAGTTTTTATATAACAAAACCTTTTTGTGTCAAAAATAATAAAATATTGCTTCAGTAGATAAGTTAGGTATTTAAATTTTCTCCACAGAGTAATTACAACAATTCTTGATTCATGAGCATTTTGGCACTTGAACAGAAACGTTTTAGTTCTATCCAGTCAACATTAATTCATCCTATCCCAATCTTGAACTAGTTATATCCAGTCCAGATCATTACACCATATGTTTATCTTGAGTTAGTTCTATCTAGTCTACCTCAATACACCCTATCCCTATGTTGAGCTAATTCTATCCAGTCCACCTCAATACACCTTATTCCTATCTTGAGATAGCTATATCCAGTCCACCTCATTACACCCTATCCCTATCTTGTGCTAGGTCTATCCAGTCCACCTCATTACATCTTATCCCTAGGTTGCGCTAGTTATATCCAGTCCAACTCATTATACCATATCCCTATATTGAGCTAGTTATATCCAGTCCACCTCAATACACCATATCTCTATCTTGAGCTAGCTATATCCAGTCCACCTCATTACACCCTATCCCTTTCTTGAGCTATTTATATCCAGTCCACCTCATTACACCCTATCCCTATATTGAGCTATTTACATCCAGTCCACCTCAATACACCCTATCCCTATCTTGAGCTAGTTAAATCCAGTCCACCTCATTACACCCTATCTCTATCTTGAGATAGTTCTATCCAGTCCACCTCATTACACCCTATTTCTATCTTGTGCTAGTTCTATCCAGTCCACCTCTTTACACCCTATATCTTTCACTTCCATTCTAATGTTATCTTCCCTTCTGCGTCGAGATCTTCCCACCGGTTTCTTCCCATTAGCTTATCAATTTAGGATAGCTCCCTATTTAAAGATTACTTAGATATATATTTTTTACCGTTTACATTAATTTCATAATTTAAATATTTAGAAGGATACGTCGTTGAAAATAAGCTTATTCTACTATTCATACAAGATCTCAGCAAAATTCTAATTTATAATGTAAGGTTCTTGATCCTATCATGACAATGCAAATACTTTTTGCTTCTCTCTAGGGGTTAGCCAAATTTCAATATAATAAACCACTTCTTTAATAATTTGTATTTCAAAACATCCACAATGTGTCTCAGTGTTACGGCAATCAGCCCCCCCTGAAAACATATTCGAAGGTCTAGGAAGTGAAAGGTTAACTTAGAACAAATGCATCGTCACTAACTAGGATGGTGATGAGGAAAACCACAATGGTAAGCATGTTGCCTACCTGTGAAGTCACAGCAGGTAGAGATAGGATTTCCCATGTTAGTGAATTTTAGTTTAATTCAGCGAGTTTTAAAGATATAACATTAAAACATAAACCATTAATTCTTAAGTAATTATAATAATAGTCCTACATTGTTACAGAAATATTATTTTTATTTTTAAGTAGTTTTTTGTAAACTTCCTTTGTATAAATCCCATACAACGCAGGCTATTAGTCTTAGCCACTAAAATGTACTGTAGGAGTCTTCCTGCCAGGATGTGGGCTAAAAAAGTCCGTGGTAGCAAATGTCTATCTAGAATAAGAAACAAGGAAAATATAATTTTAAAAGGTCAATGTTTTCAAGGTACAAATAGTATAGTGTGTGTAAACTCGTCAGAGGAAGAGGGGAAGTGTTATCATTAGATAAACAAGAGTCCTCACAGGGTAAACTGCTTATTTTCTTCCCTCTCCCTCTATTTCATACATTGGTGTGTCTAAATGTGATAGCGCTTAGACAGCTTAGGTGCGTCAAGTTAATATGCAACCCCACTTCGTAAAATAGCTTTGAAATCCCCAAGTTGGCAATCTCGTTAAATCAAATATAAAATTATACTTCCAGTTCACTCAACTGGGATTCAATCTTCAACCTCTCGGTCACCAGAGATTAAGTTTATCGTGGTAGCACCTAATACATTGTGACCACTGGAATGAGTAACGTAGTTCAAATAAAAATTAAACCAAAGTGGGATTCTTGTTTGAAGAAACTTTTGGAAAATACAAACATGGAAATTTGCATTTAATATTTATAACACTCTACTATATTAGTATTTGTTATGTTTTAGTTATTGTTAACAACTATCAAACGTGTCGTCTGAATATCACATGACTTGACGTATGAATGATTGAAAGTAGATCTAGTGACTTTTCTAGCCAAAAGATATATTCTTATGAAAATTGGACTCTATTAACTTTTCAAACTGTCAGATAATTCCCTTACTATTAAAATTTGACTGCACAGGCCCCAAACCATTTATTCATCATTTAGGTAGGAAATAAATTAACCATTGTTTTTCAGAAACATCAATAATGTTTTGAATGGGACTCAAACTCGACTACAATTTACTGACAAATGTACTAAATCAAATTATTACATTCCTCTTTTTTTAGTATTTTAATCAAACAAGTTAGTACAGTTTTGTGTTTGTTGAGTTTTTGCGATGAATAAAAACTATTATAAATGATAAAACACAATCCTACACCATTTCTTATATAGTCTATTATAATTGGAAACATTTTCAAAAAACTGCCACCAGTAAGCTACCCATTAATCAGATTTTCTCAGAAAAACAAATACATTATTTTGATAATTATATGAAACACTTTCCAGATGTAAAATTTGAACAAAATTCTTATATCAAATTTTAGAAATATTCCTCTTTTCAAAAATGTCATCACTAAAATACACTCAAATGATTTTATTTTTAAAAAATGATCATACATTCTAATATGCCATATAAAACATTCCCCTCGAACCAAATAGTTTGTGTAGTTTTCCAAAATTTTCAAATTTTTGTCATTTGTAAGCTCTACTTAAATCAATTTTAATACAAAAAATATGTACCTATTCAATAATATTTATTATTTACAAAAACATTACAGATATCCACATGGAACAGAATCATTAAAGCCTCTTCCAAAAATTTTAGAATGTAAAAAATCAATCGTGAGAAAATAGCCTTAATATTAGGACTAGAGTTTAAATAAAAATTTGACCTTGAGATATGACCAAATAAAATCTAAATGTAAGTTTGAAAGAAATTTACCTAACCATCCCGGCTGTAACCCCAGTTAAAGATATACCAAATTGTAAAAACCAATTTGGTTTCGGTGACAAACGAAACGTAATGATCTATGATAGAGGCAGAAAATTGTCCCGACTACAATACTTTCTCTATATGATAAAGTCAACATAGAAATCATTTCAAAAAACGTAGTTGTTAAATGGTTTACAGTTCAGGCAAAGCGCTTCTTTTAACTACTGTGCGTTCAGTCAAACGCTAGAAGACCTTCTTTTGTTGTTCTAAGAGTATGTCTTCAAAATATCTAAACCCCACTACTCCCTCTTTTCCAAAGAAGCATGAAATTTAAAAGAAGGGTATTACTTTGACTTGTGCTAATTTAGTTCCGAGATAGTTCTCTTATTTTTTTTTATATTCTTCTTCTTTAAGCGGAACCCTCGTGGTAATCTTCAAGACGCCAGCCAACTCTACTGTCACCAGGAAATGGAGCGTTTCTCTCAGCCTTCTTCTCTTTTCCTCCATCCGCCTTATTAAAAAGAACCAGAAAGAATTAAACTAGCGATTAGTGTCAAGAGCTCATCTTAATGTCTCCACCCCAAGCCTTCATCCCCCTCTCAAACCATCTCCAACTTCTAAGATTCTTTTTTTTTTTTTTTATTTTTTCCTTCTCTATATTAATTCCCTTTTCCCCTTCAGATTCTTAAACTATACATTTCCTTTGCCTTGACGTCAAATCGGAATCCTTATAATGGAAATATTTAGCGAAACAAAGTAGGCTTATATTATTGCAGATAGAAAACATCTCATACAAATAATGAATTTATATTCTATAGACATAATGTTAGTTAAGGACGTTGCCTAAATGTGACGTCATGGCAGGTCAAGATAGGATTTCCCGTGTTAGTGAATTTACGTTTCATTCATCAAGTTTTAAAGATATAACGTTGAAACAAAATCCATACATTCTTAAATAATTCCAAAAAAAGTCCTACAGTGCCACAAAATTATTTTTTATCTTGAAGTAGTGTTGTTTTTTTTTTAGCAAAGGTACTATTTATAAATCCTCTACAATTTAGGCACCTTGGCTAAGTCACTAAAATGTCCTGTAGGAGTCTTCCTGCCAGGATGTAGATTAAAAAAGTCCGTGGTAGCAAATGTATATCTAGAATAGGAAACAAGGAAAAAGGTAAATTTAAAAATCAAGTCAATGTTTTCAAGGAGCGAATAATATAATGACGTGTAAACTTGTCAAAAGAAGAGGGAAAGTGTTATCAGTAGATAAACAAGAGACCTCGTAGGGTGAAATGCTCATTTTCTTCCCTCTCTTTCTATTCCGTACATTGGTGTCTAAGTATGATAGTGCCTAGACTGCTTAGGTGCGTCAAGTTAAGATGCAACCCGCTTCACAGAAGAGCTTTGAAATCACCAAGTGGGCAACGTCGTTAAGAGTATTGTTATCGAGCGAAGGTCCTATTTTAACTCGGTCATTATAATTTCGTCTGTCTCTCTGTTCCGCGAGTACTACCATATACTTTGAATAATTTTAACCAAATTTAACAAAGATATACTTTTAAAATAAACAGATTGTACTTCTGTATTATTTTATTTTAATTTTTTTAAATTTTAACATTTATTGTAAGACTGACGCTCAAAGCCAAGGGACAATTTTTTACCATCTATTAATTATTAATTACTAAATTGACAGAAATAAAATTAATACTAAATAGAATGTTAAATTATATTATATTAAAGTATTGTATACAGTATTAATTTTATATCTGTCTGATTTGATCTCAAAGGAAAAACTTCAAAATCAAGGAGAAATAATGGGAGATAGTTAAAATCCAAATATATTGTTCAGACTTAATTAACGATAATAACATGGAGGGATGGAGGTCTACTGTTCACAGAACTACTAGTAAGACTGTAGTAACGATAATAACATGGAGGGAGGTCTACTGTTCACAGAACTACTAGTAAGACTGTAGTAACGATAATAACATGGAGGGAGGTCTACTGTTCACAGAACTACTAGTAAGACTGTAGTAACGATAATAACATGGAGGGAGGTCTACTGTTCACAGAACTACTAGTAAGACTGTAGTAACGATAATAACATGGAGGGAGGTCTACTGTTCACAGAACTACTAGTAAGACTGTAGTAACGATAATAACATGGAGGGAGGTCTACTGTTCACAGAACTACTAGTAAGACTGTAGTAACGATAATAACATGGAGGGAGGTCTACTGTTCACAGAACTACTAGTAAGACTGTAGTAACGATAATAACATGGAGGGAGGTCTACTGTTCACAGAACTACTAGTAAGACTGTAGTAACGATAATAACATGGAGGGAGGTCTACTGTTCACAGAACTACTAGTAAGACTGTAGTAACGATAATAACATGGAGGGAGGTCTACTGTTCACAGAACTACTAGTAAGACTGTAGTAACGATAATAACATGGAGGGAGGTCTACTGTTCACAGAACTACTAGTAAGACTGTAGTAACGATAATAACATGGAGGGAGGTCTACTGTTCACAGAACTACTAGTAAGACTGTAGTAACGATAATAACATGGAGGGAGGTCTACTGTTCACAGAACTACTAGTAAGACTGTAGTAACGATAATAACATGGAGGGAGGTCTACTGTTCACAGAACTACTAGTAAGACTGTAGTAACGATAATAACATGGAGGGAGGTCTACTGTTCACAGAACTACTAGTAAGACTGTAGTAACGATAATAACATGGAGGGAGGTCTACTGTTCACAGAACTACTAGTAAGACTGTAGTAACGATAATAACATGGAGGGAGGTCTACTGTTCACAGAACTACTAGTAAGACTGTAGTAACGATAATAACATGGAGGGAGGTCTACTGTTCACAGAACTACTAGTAAGACTGTAGTAACGATAATAACATGGAGGGAGGTCTACTGTTCACAGAACTACTAGTAAGACTGTAGTAACGATAATAACATGGAGGGAGGTCTACTGTTCACAGAACTACTAGTAAGACTGTAGTAACGATAATAACATGGAGGGAGGTCTACTGTTCACAGAACTACTAGTAAGACTGTAGTAACGATAATAACATGGAGGGAGGTCTACTGTTCACAGAACTACTAGTAAGACTGTAGTAACGATAATAACATGGAGGGAGGTCTACTGTTCACAGAACTACTAGTAAGACTGTAGTAACGATAATAACATGGAGTGAGGTCTACTGTTCACAGAACTACTAGTAAAACTGTAGTAACTATAAGAAAATGGAGCGAGGTCTACTGTTCATAAAACTACTAGTTCTGACCTCAGCTAGACGTAAATTTATAAATAAGCATATTTTACCATCATCGATTGTATCTTGGAGTACAATAAAGTGCAGATAACCTCCTCAATTTCTAACCCTTAGATTAAGCCATTTAATTACCCTAGTGCTAATAATTTAAAATAAAATATTAATATACCTTTTTGTTTTGATAATAAAGTGTATCACATAAGAAAATGTATTTCATTATCTTTATTATCTATAGCACTTCTCTTATTATTTACAGCAAAGGATAAGGTATAATATTAAAGTAATGACTTTCAGTCTTTGTGTTTTTGATTTCACATTTAAAATAAGTTTACCTTTTATTATTAGATGTTCTATCTTTCGATAGATCCGTTGTCTTGTCCAAATTGAGTCTTCCAGTCTGTTTGTCACCAGCTTCCTTTTTTATATCCTGAAACTTCATTTTCTATCTTTGTTTGAGTTCATCCATCAGTTGCGTTCGTGATCTTGCTGGTCCCTTCTCCTCTTCCACTTTGCTTTCTATGACGTCACTCAATAAGACATTTCTTATCATAAGGTTACTTTTACAGTTGACCCTTCTTTATATAATCGCCTGCAGAATGGTTCTATTCTCATCAACTCTTTGACAATAGTCAAAGACAAACAGACAATAAACAAGAAGTGTACCCACATTTTCGTGGAGGGAGAGTGTTAAAAACCATTTTGGAAATGTCACTCTTATTACATCCCACCAAGATTTGAACCTTGATCTCCCAGTCATTGGCAGCCTAGTCTAGTGAGAGAGTAGTGCCTTAGACCATGCGTCCACCGAATCGGGCTGTACACTGTTGCATGCACAATTATTTAGATCATATATTCTATTCTTTGTGGATTGTTTGGTGGGGTTAAGGGTGAATATTACAAACATATTTTTTAATGTTTTTATTTATCACCGCGTCTTACTACCTGTTCAGGTTATACGCATATTATAATGAGGTAGGGATGAGGAAGGAAGCATTTTAGAGGTAATATACCCGCATTTGCGTGGAAGGAGAGTGGGAAACAATTAGTGAAAAGCCACCCTCTGTAGACCCGACCAGTATTTGAACCCCAGTCTCCCTGTCATCAACAGGTCAGACTAACATGAGAGGGACGCCTTAGGCCACTCGGCCAATGAAGAGTTTTTTTAACCCGTTAATTTTGAAAACAATATTTATGTTTTGTTTTTTAATATGTTGGTTAGTCTGTTTTTTTCTTGGCCTATCTAATTGAGATTATCCCATTTTAATTTTTGTGGGATGAACTGAGAAGAATTACTAAGATGTAAATTGATTAGTTGGTTTCTGTTTTTTGAAACTCTAAAGTTAACGAAACTTTATTTTTAATTTTAACCAAAAAAGGCAGAACATACAAACATTACTAGAATTTTTTTTTTAAATCTAACAATTAAAGTAAAGTAGCCCTTCTTCTAGGGGTTTAAAAAAATGTATTATTAATAAACAGTACTTATCTATATTATTAGTGCAAAGTTTAGGCTTTACAGTAAAAAAGTGTATTGGAATTTAAAACGTGTTTTAAAAGTAAACAAGACCGGTTTTATTGTGTTAAAAATGAGTATCTGGTAATAATTTTTCGCGATAAATAAGAATATTTTTTATTCTTACAAATAAAAAAAATAGTTTTGGACTAGTTTACAAATAACATATTTTTTACATTTTTAAATTTGCTAAACAAATGTTTGAACAATTTGGTTTAACGACGTTGTCTGCTTGGAGATTTCAAAGATATTTGGCAAAGCGGGTTGCATCTTAACTTAACGCACCTAAGCAATCTAAGCACTATCACACTTAGACACCAATGTACGAAATATAAAGAGAGGGAAGAAAATGAGAAGTTCACACTAGGAGGGCTCTTGTCTATATGCTGATAATCCCTTCCCTCTTCCTCTGACGAGTTTACACAACCACTTTAATATTTGCTTCTTGAAAACATTGACTTGTTTTTTAAAATTACATTTTTCTTGTTTCCTATTCTAGATATACATATTCCACCGAGGACTTTTTTAATCTACATCCTGGCAGGAAGACTCCTACAAGACATTTTCGAGACCAGGACACATAACCTAAGTTGTAGAGGATTTATAAAAAGTGCTTTTACAAAAAAAAAATTAAATATAAAAGTAATAATTTATTGACACTCTAGGACTATTTTTATAGTTATTTAAGAATTTATTATTTTTGTTTTAACGTTATATCTTGAAAACTCGCTGAGTAAAATGTAAATTCATTAATTTAGGAAATCATATATTGACCTGCCGTGACGTCACAGGTAGGAAACGTCCCTAAAATGTATGAATAATATATGTTTATTGTGATTAATAAGAGGTTTTTTTCACACTGAAAACTTATATTTAAAAATCTTCTTCCATAATACTATAATACAAAATATGAGAAAGTTTGTACGATTGTGTCGTAATATTTTTAACAGCCTTTCTTACTACTCATTCTGGTTATACGATTATGTGCTAGAGATGATAAAGGTTGAATTTTATAGGAAGTGTACCCACATTTGGGTAGAGGTAGAGTGTAAAACCATTTGGGAAGAGCCACAATTAGTACCTCTGGCCGAGAATAGATCCCATATCTCTCCGTAATCAGCAATCGAGTCTTTGCGAGAGTGACTCTTTAAGATCATTCTGTCATCAAATCGGGTTACTTAATATTAATTATGTGATGTTGATTAATAATATGCTTATTTTAACTTTTTTATTTTTTATTTTTCCTCGCCCATTCCTCCAAAGTTTCCTCGCTGTTCTGGAAAGTGGTATGATTATAGCTCCTAGCTCTTGGACTCTTGAAATCCCTTGGTTGTCCTACGACCGGCTCTCCATCTTTCTTAGACTACAGAAATGTCTACCGCCCGAACAAACTAAGTCCCCTATACACAAAATATCAACTTCCTAGATCACACCATCTTCTAGTTGTAACGGGCAGTAACTTAGACTTTAAAAGGGGGGAGGAGGGGAGTGAAGAACTAAGTAGCGTTAGTAGAGGAGCTGCCCCTGGGAGAGGCTACATCCCCGCTCAACACGTGTACCACACAGATAAACACACTCCAACGATGGACCCACGCAAAACGACAACCGACCATCTCCACGGGATCCCTAAGGGTCACCCTTCAAGTACAATGCCATAGGAATAGCGACCTTATAACTTTGTTTCTTTTTGATGTACTTTTGTTTATGAGTTTGAATTCAGTTTACTCATAAAGTAATCTTTTGATGTAGTCTATGTATCATTGAAGCCATATCAGGGGAATATAGAAATATTATGGATTGTCCTAGCACAAATAAAAAACAGAAATAAAAGTCACTAATTTATAACAATTCCTTTTTACTTAGTGAATATGACCGTACTTATAGTACATCTATAACTAACAATAAATAATAAATAAAAAACAAATTATATATGTCCTACTTGTGTGAGAATGTAGAACTCTTCGTTACGATATTTTTCAATACTAAAAGTTTATATCATAAGCAATATCTTAAACATAAAAACATAAAATAAGGTGTATTAATAAATCAAATGAACAACTTAAAATGTAAAATATTGATAATATTTCAAATATTGTAAAAAATATATTATCTATTTTTATTTGCATTAAAATAAAACTAAAATTTATTACATTTATTAGCATGATTTTTATTCATCAGGGAGTCTGGAGTATGGATTTTAGAAACTCAAATTATACTCGAACACAACTTACAAACTGCGGTCTAGGTGTAAGGTGTCAAACTTCTGTGCTGAGGGTCCGGGTTTCGATCCTCGGTCCTGGCACTGATTTATCTGATTGATAAAACCTTCCTTCACCTCTGGCAAGACATTTATTAATCACAACTTGTGAATGTAAGGAATGCCAGGCCTCCACCGTGGTTCGGATTCCACGTTAAAATGTAGGTCCTCCATTTCATCTCACAATCACCCTACCATTACACACCTACCATTACACATTAGCGTAAGTGCGTATAACCCGAACGGTTAGTAAGACGCGGTGCTAATAATAATAGTAATAATAATAATAACTTACAAACTAGGGGATGACACATACCCAGCCTTAGCTATGATAACGAGCTCTTAAAACTAATAAATATATTCGTGAACAAAACTAAGAATCAAACTAATGTCCCAAAAATCACACATCTCTACTTACGTCTTGGGGACAAGTTGACCATAAATAAATCTAGACGAATAAAATAATACATTGACACATCTGTCTTTCGAACTAAGAGTAGTGGGCTTAATTTCCGGCATGGTCAATCATTTAAAAATTGACCAAATTGAGTTTATTGTTCATAGTGATGTAGACCTATTAACGGCCAGGGGGCTGGGTGTTGTGTCTGTTCTATATTTAAGTTATTCTATAAGTCGTGTGCTGATATAATCATTCGGTTCAAAAAGTGCGCGTTAAACACTTAAATAAATAAAATAATAAACAAATATGCCTATTATATAAACGATAAGAAAAAAGCTCAAGATAAGGAATGGGTGTAATGAGATGGACTGGATAGAACTAGTACCAAATAGACATAGGGTCTAAAAAGGTGGACTGGATAGAACTAGCTCAAGATAAGCATAGGGTGCAATAAGGTGGACTGGATAGAACTATCTCTAGATAAGCATAGGGTGCAATAAGGTGGACTGGATAGAACTAGTTAAAGATAGGGATAGAGTCTAATGAGGTTGACTGGACACACATGGACGGACGGGTGGATGGATGGTATTGCAAAAAAAAATCTGGTTCAGAGGAGAAAGTAGAATCCGTCAAATATATAGTTCGAGTCGTTTTGTTCATAACGCCTGAAAATATTGCGCGAAGACAACTTGCAGTACGTTACTGTACGAAAGGTGGCCAGGACGATCTATCTCACGGCGTCATCCCAGCCTGTTTTGGAAGTACGGTGGGGCCGTGTTTGGACTATTTTACTCAAAATTTATTTTACTAAATAAGAACTTAATATTTGCTAAACAGTTAAGAAGTAAAGAGAAACTTTATCGTTTATGGAATTTTTTTTAAACCAGGTCATTTCGTTTAAGAAAATGTTACCGTCAATTTTTTTTCTACGTCCTACTACCCGTCCGGGATATCCACATATTTACACTAATGGGGTAGAGATGAGGAAGGTAGAATAGTACCGTGCTCCACGTCGTACTACCAGTCCGGGATATCCACATATTTACACTAATGTGGTAGAGATGAGGAAGGTAGAATAGTACCGTGCTCCACGTCTTACTACCAGTCCGGGATATCGACATATTTACACTAATGGGGTAGAGATGAGGAAGGTAGAATAGTACCATGCTCCACGTCTTACTACCCGTCTGAGATATCCACATATTTACACTAATGGGGTAGAGATGAGGAAGGTAGAATTTCAAATGAATGAAAGGCCTACTCGTATTTACTTGGTGAGTAGAGTAAAAAAAATATAAGCTTTTAAAAAAAACTTTGTAAACATACCTGGGAATCGAACCCAGCCCTACTCAGAGAGATTGAAAGCCTTTATCGATTTGAGTAGAGATGATTTTATTTGAGGCATTATTAATTTATATATAGATATATTTTTAGACGAATGACTGAAAAAGTCTAAAGATATTGTCCACTTACCCCGTGATTACTATATACTTGGTTTAGACTCATTCCGCTCCCACCTGTTGCTACTTACCAGCTTCCTCGCTAACCGACGTGATATACTATCTGGTTTGTGTGTGCGGTAGCGTGGAAAGGGGCGAACGGGGGTAGGGGGTAGGTGGGGAGATAAAAGTTGGATGGGATATAACTTCATGGTTTATTCAGTTACGTGCTTTTAGTCATAGAGATAAAATTTTAAATAGCAATAGAATTGTGTGCATAGTCATACGAATCTAAGAACATGTATTGTTCATTGTAAAGGTGTAATATAGAATGTTTGTTTATGGATTGATTAATTACAAATTATAATTATATTATTTGTTACATTATTTTTCCTTAAACTCTTACAAATCGTTCTGGTTATAGGTATATGAGGGAAATTTAATTTTAAAGGAAGTGTACCCTCATTTGCATGGAGTTGAAAAGCATTTATAATTCAACACCCCTAAAAAATACTGAGCCGGGATTTGAAACCCAATCTCCCCATCATCAGTAGTCCAGTCTATTTTGAGGCTTACTCCATAGACCAATCGACTAACGAAGCCGGTTGTAATTTTTTTTTTACGGTGGAAAAAAAAATAGCTT
The DNA here is from genome assembly GCA_902155825.1 of Timema genevievae. Lineage (NCBI taxonomy): Eukaryota > Metazoa > Arthropoda > Insecta > Phasmatodea > Timematidae > Timema > Timema genevievae. The sequence continues at coordinate 61,354 of CABFWO010000878.1, forward strand.
TATTTTAAAATCTTTATATTTGTGGATTAGTCCCAAATAATAATTTCAGGATTTAAAAGAATTTAAGTGAAAATTAATTATAAATAAAGGCTGTGGGTAGATACCTGTAGCGGAAATGTAGTAGGAAATAAGGCTCAGGTGAATAAAATGATTGTTCTCTCAATATTAACCAATCTTTCTGATGATGGGGAGATCGGGATTCGAATCTCAGTCGGGTGTACTGAGGGTGGTTTTCTTAAATGGTTACCCACTCTAGTTTCACACAAATATATCTATATTACCTCTAAAATACTTCCTTCCTCATCTCTTCTCCATTATAGTGATTATACTATTATAAAGCCACATGGCTGACTCACTCACTCACTGACATTAATGTTTACCCACTTTCAGATGAGCTAGAAACTTGAAATTTGGCAAACTTATAGCTTATAGCCTGTAACAGACGGAACAATTACAAAAAGTTAAAAAAAAAATGTTTAAGCCCTGAAAAAATTCAAAATGGTGGAGCAACTTTAAAGTCGGTCTGGACCTTTCTTTGGATGTCTCTTGTGGCTAAACGGTAAGATCTATCAAAAAACAGATTGCACCAGCAGCCACGGATTTGGTGAGATCCACAAGTTTGGTCCTATTACTTTTTGTCTTATCTCCATCGGTTATACCTTAGATAGAACTAGATGTTTTGATTTTAGATAAATTTTGCACATTGTTTAATTTCTAAACAACGCTGGAATTAAACTAGTTTACATCAACTTGCAAAGAAAATTCACTGGGGGTATAGGAGGCGGAGCCCCCAACGAGCAAAGCGAGCTATCATATATGTTTGTAACCTGAATATGTAGTAATACGTGGTGATTAAAAAAAGTATTGATCATACATTGAAATTATTATATACTACCATTCACAAGTATTCATTGAAATATAGCTGTTTTAAAATGACATCCGGATAAAGGAGTTTATCCCTGAGCCTTTGGCATTACGTACCTATGCTCTCAACTGAGCTATATAGGAATCTTCTCAGGTTCTGAGTCAATCCTCGCTCATAGCTATAGGCAGACCGTATGAACGTATGAATTCATCGCGCCTCTATTCTTTCATCTACACGTGCATCTGCTGGTTTTTTATATGTCTTAAGGACTTTGCCTACTTGTGACGTCACGTACAGGTCAAGATAGGATTTAACATGTTAATGAATTTACGTTTTATTCAGCAAGTTTTAAAGATATAACAATGAAAAACCATTAATTCTTGATTTTTTCTAAAAATAGTCGTACAGTGTCACAAACTTATTATTTTTATATTAAAGTGGTTTTTTTGTAAACGTATTTTTTTATAAATTCTTTACAACTGAGGATATTTTGTTTATTCACTAAAATGTCCTGTAAGAGTCTTCCTGCCAGGATGTAAATTAAAAAAGTCCGTGGTAGCAAATGTCTATCTAGAATAGGAAACAAGGAAAATGTAATTTTAAAAATCAAGTCAATGTTTTCAAGGTGCAATAGCGTAGTGACTGTTTAAACTCGTCAGAGGAAGAGGGAAAGTTTTCTAAGCAAATAAATAAGAAGCCTCACATTGTTAACTGCTCATTGTATTCCCTCTCTTTATATTTAGTATTTTGGTTCTAAGTGTGTTAGTGCTTAGACTGCTTAGGTGCGTCAAGTTATGATGTGACCCACTTTGCAAAATAACTTCGAAATCTCCAAGTAGGCAACATCGTTAAATACATCCACTCCACAATTCAACGCTCCAGTAAAGACTCCTTGGTGATCGTTTAGATCCAAATTAGTAAGAAAAAATACCCAGGATTTAAATCTATGCAATTAGAACATATCTCACATCTGTAGTCGAGTGGTTAAAGGATTAATTCTTGATATTCCCTGGGTGGCTAAGGATGGAGAGATAGGGGTTCGATTTCTGGTTGGGTTTGTTGAGGGGTTTTATTTTTTTAATGTTTTACTACTCTCCCTATATGCAAATGCGGGTACAAGCGTGTAGAGATCTTGCAGGCCATGTTATCAGAGGTGTTCACACACACATACACACAAAATCCATATCACACTAACTTATTTACGTCAAACATTCAGTGAATCACATCTCAAATTTATTAGAGGATAAAATTGGGGCCTTTGATGGTGCTTGTTAAGGCGAGGATGTAGGAGACGCGAGAAAAGGTCTGTGTTTTTGCAGTTTTTTTTGTAGCAAAACATTCTTTCAGCCAAAATAAATCAAGTATTACTCCAATAGAAACAAAGAGTTTAATTTTATTCACATGGTGATATCAACACTTGTTTAATATCTGTCATGAGCATATCAGCATTAGATGACAAACTTTTTAAATGAAGAGACGTGTGATTGGAGACGCACGTTTCCATCATGGAAAATTTTCAAGTAATGATAAACTACCAATGGTTTTTTTTGTTTGTTGATAATTTTGTCTATTTTTGGAATGTGAAACTGAATTCAATTGTGAGTAAAAATGAACCTAATATTTTTCTTTTGGTAGACAAGTTGAAGCAGGCAGCTTCGGAATCGTCTTTCAATCTTAAATCTAAGGAATTAGGTGAATCTGCAACTAAACAGTGCAAGACCTACATATAACTAGATAAAAGAATTGATAACATATTCCAAGACTTTGAACTGACGACGGAATTGAAAATATGTATAGATGCATTAAGCTAAGTGAATAAATTAAATAAGAAATAAATACTCATGTATTAGGGAAATTGTAAAATAAAGGAAAAATTTAAACTAAAAAATAAATATAAAGACAAAAGACATAGTAAAAAAAAATATTCGTCATTGACAATATTGACATTATTTATTATGAACATTGTACTTATTGTAATTTATAAGAATAAAAAATAATAAAAACTATCATTAATAGAAATTAAGGAATATTACAATAATGTGGTCACTTCCAACACACATGGTAGAAATTTGGTCATATCTAACACAATTTTAGCTTGGTCTTTCTGTAAACGGTCGCTTTTAACACGACACCAATCTTTTTAATTTTTTTTAGCACCGCGTCTTACTAACTGTTTCGGTTATACGCACATTATTTGTCATTGAAATGTTTGATAAATATAAGTTGTTGCAAGGTGAACTGGATGAGAACAAGCTCAACTAATAGATAACAAGGGTTTTATTCGGCGAGTTTTTAAAGATATAACGATGATAAAAAGACGTAAATTATTCAATAATTCCAAATATAGTCCTACAGTATCACAAAACTATTGTTTTTGTCTTGAAGTAACTTTTTGTAAATGTATATTTTTTTATAAATCCTCTACAACGTAAGCTATTCGTTTTGGTCACGAAAATGTCCTGTAGGAGTCTTCCTGCCAGGATGTAGATTAAAAATGTCTGTGGTGGAAAATGTCTATCTAGAATAGGAAGTGAGAAAAATGTAGTTTTAAAAACAAGTCAATGTTTTCAGGGAGCAAATAGAACAGTGATTGTGTAAACTCGTCAGAGGAAGAGGGGAAGTGTTATCAGTAGATAGACAAGAGACCTCACAGGTTGAACCACTCATTTTTCCTCCCTCTCTTTCTATTTCGTACATTGGTGTCTACGTGTGATCTTGCTTAGACTGCTTAGGTGCGTCAAGTTAAGATGCAACCCGCTTCGTAAAATAGCTTCGAAATATTCAAGTAGCATCGTTAACTTGAGAGTTTTGACGAAAATAGGGAGGAAGAATAAAAGAGAGCTCTTAAGTCATAAAATTATTTCACCTGACAATTAAGAATCAAATAGGAAGAAAACGAAACAAAATGAAATAAAATAATAAATGTTTCGACACAAATGTATAGACTATCACATACATATTATTTATTATAGGTTGGAATAAGGAAAATTAAATATAATTTCAATAAACTATCCTTAAGTAAGTGATCCTCAGAAAAACAAACCCGTAATATTGTTAAAAAAAACTCCTTATACATCAATTTGAAACATTGTTCAAACTTTTTTTTTAAATTAAGATTTTCAAAATTAAGCAATTGATAAACTACGCTTCAGGTGTTTATTTTTGTAAAAATTAAAATATATTATTATTATTTTTATAATGTAAAACAATTTTTAGATAAAAATTTTAACTAAATCACTGTGGCCGTTTTGGAAAAATGTTAATCTTCATAATCTTCCATAAGTAAATTACAATAAAATTGATTTTAATATTAAAATAAAAGTGTTTATTATTAATTATGCAAAATTATCCCCCTATACCAATTTTGCAAAAAAAAATTATAGCCATTTATTAAAAATAAATAAAATTCCCTCATTAGTAAACTAACCTTAAATTAATAATTTTCCAGATATTCCTTTACGATATAAAGAGCACTAAGAGATTAAAATTGAGTAAACAATTGAGCTGTTATAACCAAGTATAGCGTTGTTTTGATCTTAAAGTAACCACACCATTTAGGAACACTAAAGATATTCGGTTAGTGCACAATAGATTAAATTGGACAGATTTTTTTTTTAGAAAAAATATATATTTTCTATGCTTTGCCAATACATAAATGCTACTAACATAATATATTAGCTACTGCAATTAATGTAATATGTGTAATGATATGGTACAGATTCCGGAAATGAATATTAATCATGTTTGTTTTTCAAATTACAAAAAGAAATGTTTCATTTGTTATTATTACTCTCCTCTATAAAATAACTAGACTAATTTTTCAAAGACAAATAGAGATTTGGTAAAACAATTAGTTTTTTATCACATTACGTTCAAACTTGGTGTATATGTATACAACTTTGAGAAAAATTAATTTTTACTTTTGTTGATCTATGAGTGTAAAATACCCCTGCCAACCCATTCTTGTGACCACATGGTCTAAGTTGCTACTCTCACAGTAGACTAGACTGCAAATTACGAGGAGATCAAGGTTCGAATCTTGGTCAGTTGTAATTGGGGTATTTTTTCGTAAATGGTTTTACACTCCCCCTCAACGCAAATAGGGGTACACTTCCTCATAAATTCAAACGTCATCATCCCTGACTTATTAGCATAATTAGTACGTATGCATACCTAACGGTTAGTAGGACAGACGTGAGGATTAAAAAACTAAAATATACATAAGTAAACATTTATTATCATTCGAAGCCAAACTATTTCTTTAGATATTCAAGAATGTGGAAAATAAATAATTTTCATAACATAAATATATATTTTTTATTTAGTATACAACTATTGTATCAAAAAATATTGTATATAGTAATTGAAATGCGTACTGTAAGTAGACTACACATTTATGACTCAGTTTATATCTTCCTTTAAACACAAACTAAGGTATAAAACCCACCATCCTTCTACCCCATACTCAAGAATTTTGTTTTTCAGTGAAACAAAAACATTTCCCTCCACCCCCCCCCCCCACCCCCTTTTCATTCCTATCAAGTTTCCTTTTTCCTATCTCTTGCTCGAAAACCAAATGAAGGTTGAAAATCTCACACTAGTAACAAACCGAGCTACAAAGTAAGTTCGTTTGTGATATATAGCAAGTGAGGATTATATACTTTCTTCTCATAACTTTATATTCGCACAGACCTCCCCCCCCTTACCCCTCACCCCCCCTGACCCATTTCAC
>CABFWO010000878.1:85055-104782 GCA_902155825.1 Timema genevievae
ATCTAACAACCCCCCCCCCCAACCCTCCCTCTTGCCGTGTTAGTGTTGTGAGTTTTCACTTAATGTTTGGACTTTGTTGTTTACGGAGTGTTCATGATTGCCACGTGTGAAGAGAACCCGATCTAACGAGTCTGTAGGATTCATGTTGGAAGCGGTCGGTCGGTCATATGTTATATTCTATACGAGTTTATCGCGTGTCGTGTGCCAAGTATCGTCTCTAATTATTATATTTATATTAAATATCATATTTATTCTTATTACGTACATTCTTGTCAAGTGATTTTTTTAAATTCTACCCAAAGAAAACGTGGCAGCCGCTGAACCAGTCAACCTCACTAGTTCCCTGGTGATTTTTTTTCACGAGCGATTGTGACTCCGGGTTCAGGTAGGTCTATACCTGTTTTTGTTACTGGACCACGGCCATTCTAAAAACTTTACTTCACCTTTATTTTCTTTTGTCACGAACAGAAGTTACGAGGTAAGCGAAGACGAGCATCAAGTTGAGTTTTATTCCAGAGTTATTAATTATTATAGTTTTCCTCATTTCCCATGTTTATCACAAGGGTGGTATTCTACTGTTTTGGAATATCCGCAAGCCACGCCCCTAGGTGTGATAACATTTATATAGTTCCTAAAATGTAAACTACTTCGAAAAATCAAAATTGATCCCCCTTTTGTTGCCTATTTTTAGGGGGCCTAGAGCTATATTTTCGAAAGTAAATCTTACTATTGATTATCCAATTGTGATTAATTTCCATAGGGTACCATTCTGATAATATATTAGCTTATACAAAAAAAAATTGGGCTCGAAATATTGCAATTCGCAATCTGTAGAGTGTTTTCATGCATACACACACCATTCGTACAACTGCACAAGGCAAACTTTGTCTTACTGTTTTTGACTTCAAGGTGAAATTTAATCCATGTCAGATTTTGTATGAATGTATATATTGGTCTTCTCTTTCATAATTTTTTTTCATGTGTGTTGCAACAGAAGTTTCCTCATTTGAGCTCATTTAATTGAAGCACTGCAGTTGGCTTAGTGAGAATAGAGAACACCCTTCTTGAACGACCTTGAAGGACGTTGCATACCTGTGACGTCACGGCAGATAAAGATAGAATTTCCCATATGAATGAATTTGCATCTTACTCGACGAGTTTTAAAGATATAACGTCAAATAAAAACCATAAATTATTCTTAAATCATTCTAAAAATGGGCCTAAAGTGCCACAAAATTATAAATTTTATCTTTGAGTAGTTTTTTATAAACGTATATTTTTATAGAGCATATACCACTAAGGCTATTTGGCTTAGTCACAAAAATGTCCTCCAGGAGTATTCATACCAGTATATAGATTAAATAAATGGTACGGAACTCCGCATGAACTTTCTCACTATATTGTTTAAAAATGGAGATTTATTCAAAACTCGTAATATATATATATATGAAATGAAGTAATATACACCAGCAAACCCGAGCATAAATTGCGTTATACTTAAGTTACACTTTTTTTACTTCTGGATTTAAATTTTATGATTGTCTTTTTAAGGAATTAAAATCCTCACTAGTATAATTGGACCAAAAAAAAATTCAATATTGGGTTCACAAGGGTCAATACTTCGTATTAAAATCTATCCACAGTTTAAAATTTTCGACATTTAATTAAAGGTTGCACATCTTATGGCTATCATTATTATTAATAGCACCGCGTCTTACTACACGTTCGGGTTATACGCACATACGCTAATGTGTAATGTGTAGGGTGATTGTGAGATGAAATGGAGGACCTACAGTTTAACGTGGGATCCGAACCACGATGGAGGCCTGGCATTCCACACATTCACAAGTTGTGATTAATACGCGTCTTGTCAGAGGTGAAGGAAGGGTTTGGCAATCAAATAAATCTGTGCTGGGACCAAGGATTGAACCCCGGACCCACAGTACAGAAGTCTGACACCTTAACCGTAGACAGCCAGGTCACCTTATGGTTATCACATTTTTATTAAATTCCTCATTAATAAATTTAGACCAATAAAAAATGTACATATTGACTATTGAGTCTAAAATGATAGAGATAGATCGTTGCTGTACAAACATTTCCCCTAAGAGGTTAAAGAAATAAGAACATAAACTTTTTGAACGACTTATTGCTCTATGGAATTAGATAATTTTTTGCGTTAAAACTTAATTAGTGTATATATACAACTAAAGCTCACAAAGTTGTATTAATATATATATGCCAATATCTCCGAAACTATTGATTTTATAAAGATATATTTCAAAAAGTTTTTTACTTTCTCTCTATCTTACAGGTAGAGAAAGTATGGTGATCGTCAAAAAATTCGAACTCGAGATTTTGATGAATTTTGACGTTTCATGACTTCCTGAATCCGAAAAAGTGGTTTTTGAATTTCTGTCTGTCTGTCTGTCTGTCTGTCTGTACCTCCAACTAGAGCCTAAACTATTTTACCGATTGAGCTGAAACTTGATATCTAGGGTTTTCATAGGGTTGCCCCGAGGGGTTTTTGGAATTGGTTATCTACCCCTAAAATTAAGGGTAGTTTACTGAAGGGAAAAAAGAGAAAAAGTCGATTTTCTCAAAATCGGCTCTAACGATTTTGATTAAATTTCATTTATGAACATTAATAAATATTCCAAACAAAATGGCTACTCTCAATATTTCGGCAAAATGGCTTTAAGGGCTCCGGTCTGATGCGTAAATTAACATTTTTTATAATAGCTCCGAAACTATTTGAGATATGAAATTACTTAGCATTACAAATATGTATATATATTTATAATACAGATATTTTATCCGAAACATATTTTTATAAAATCAATAACTTTCAATCTATACGCAATTATATGAATTTTTTAACTTTTTGGACATTAAAGTTTAAGTATTGCGACCGTAAAAAAAACTAACCTGAAATGTTGATGGATGTCGACGTCTCATGACCCCCCGAACCCTAAAAAATAGTCTTTGCAATGCCGTCTGTCTGTGTGTCTATAAAAACTTAAAATTAAGGGTAGTTTACTGAAGGGCGAAAAGAGAAAAATTTGGTTTTCTCAAAATCTGCTCAAACGATTTTGATTAAAATTCGTATCTAGGCGTTGATTAAGATTATAAATAAACTGGCTATTTTCATTTTCCTATGAAAATGATTTTTAGGGTACTTTACAGAAGCGTTAATTTCCGTATCTCCACAACTATTTGAGAAACTAAACAACTTATCATTGCAAAATTGTAGGACTATTAGAAATAAAAAACTTTTATTTGACATATATTTTTATAAAAGCAACAGTTTCTGAGATATTTGCAAATATATTAATACAATTTTGTGAGCTTTAGTTGTAAACATATACTACTTAAGTCTTAACGCAATAATTCTCCAATGCCATAGAGTAATTAAATATAAGTATCTAAAAAAGTATGTTATTTTTCCTTAAATCTCTTAGGAGAAATGTTTGCATAGCAATGATCTATCTCCATTTTAGACTCAATAGTCAATATTTACATTTTTTATTGGTCAAAATGTATAAATGAATAATTAAATATCAATGCGATGACTTGAAGATCTGCAACACCTTATAAAATGTTAAAATTTTAACCAGAAATCGAAATTTTAATACGAAGTGTTGACCCTTGTGGAAGACATTAAACTGTTTGAAATGCTCTTAGGTGGACAAAGATGCGCCTCTTTTCTCATTGATTATATATCATTGTATATTATTTTATGCGTGTTCTTATGTGGAGTGGTGATGATACAATGTACATTATTCCGTTCAGAAATCTTACGAGTTTATAGAAAGAGAGAGAAAGTCTGTGCGGTGTGCCGTACCATTTATTTTATTTTTATAGTACTACAATTTTGCAATGATAAGTTATGTAGTGACTTAAATATTTGCGGGGATAAGGGAAATTCTGCCTCTGTAAAGTACCTTAAAAGTCATTTTAATAGGAAAATGAAAATATCCATTTTGTTTATAATCTTAATCAACATTTAATTACGAATTTTAATCAAAATTGGTTCAGCCAATTTTGAGAAAATTGTTTTTTTCTCTTTTCGCCCTTTATGAAACTACTCTTAATTTTAGGGTTAAATAGACACACAGACAGATGGCGTTGCGAAAACCTCTTTTTAGGGTTCAGGGCGTAACGAAACGTCGACATCCATCAACATCTCGGGTTAGATTATTTTACGGTCGCAATACTTTACCTTTAGTGTTCGAAAAATTAAAAAAAATATATATGTGTTTAGCTTGAATTGGTTTTATAAAAATAGTCTTCAAATAAAAATTTGTATTATAAATAGACCTAAATATGTTCAATGATAAGTAATTTCATATCTCAAAAAATTTTGGAGATGTGATAAAAAATGAAAATAACGCATCAGACCGGAACCCTTAAAGTCATTTTGCCGAAAAAATGTGAGTAGCCGTTTTGTTTATAATATTGATCGATGGTTAGAAATTAAATTCAGTCAGATTCGTTAGAACTGATTTTGAGAATATCTATGTTTTCTCTTTTTGACCTTCAGTAAACTACCCTTAATTTTAGGGTTAAATATCCAATTTCAAAAACCCTTTGGGACAACTCTATGAAAACCCTAGATACCAAGTTTTAGCGTGATCGATAAAATAGTTTAGGCTCTAGTCCGAGGTACAGACAGACAGATAGACAGACGGAACTTCAAAAACCACTTTTTCGGATTCGGGGAAACGTCGAAATTCATCAAAATCTCTTGTTCAATTTTTTTGACGATCACAATACTTTCTCTACCTGTAAGATAGCAAGAAAGTAAAAAGTCCGTCGTAGCAAATGTCTTATCTAGAATAGGAAACAAGGAAAAGGTAATTTTAAAAAGCAAGTCTATGTTTTCAAGGCGCAAATAGTATAGTGACTGTAAACTCGTCAGAAGAAGAGGGGAAGTGTTATCAGTAAATAAACAGGAGGCCTACCAGGGTGAATTGCTAATTTTCTTCCCTTAAATATTGGTGTTTTAAGTGTGATACTGCTTAGACTGCTTAGGTACGTCAAATTAAGATGCAACCCATTCTACGAAATATCTTTGAATTCTCCAAGTAAGCAGCGTAGTGAAGCCATTGTTAGGGGTTTGCTATATAAATTTTAAATGCTGGCTCACTAAACAAGTTGATTTAGAAATATACTCGCAAATTTAGTAAAATATTTATTTTTGACTCGCTTAAAATAACTGACCAATTATCACAAACAAAAGACTTAAAAATAAGTGATTTTGAGGAATAACTTTGGTTAGCTGATTTTCTTGACTACTGTACGAAGTTCGGTAACATTTTGGTATCAACATCTTGAGAGCAACTTCATTCTATACAGTCAGGTTAAAACAGGAAGGTCTTTGTCTCCAGACAGAACTTACTCTAACATCCCCCCCCCTTCCCCTTTCATTCCCCAACTCACCGCTTCTACCCTCCTTCTCGACTCCTTGACAATTTCTTTCAAGATTGAAGTTACACCCCTCGCAACTTAGTTGAAGACTAAGCTGATGTCAGATAAAACCTGCTCGCGTTGAGGGGTCGGGGGGGTTGGGGTGGGAAGTTGGTTGTCCCATAAGATAATATGATGGCATTCCTTTACAAGGTGTACTTTCAAAGGTGTAAAACACAAAGAGTATCCTGTTTTATAAGATATGTACTTGGGTGTGGCCTTAACTTTACCAGAAACAGGTTAATAATATATCTGTCGTATCTTCTAAAGAGGCTGCCTGCAAAAGAAAGTAGAGAAGGATTCTTATTAGGAGGAGCCTTCAAGAAAACACTGATATAGTCTTGGCGGACGGTGTTGATAACATTCTACTATTTTATTAGTGTAATTGTATAGATATTAATTATATGTATCCAAATTTACAGTTGAGGTCCACTTGATTTGACCTATAAACACACATTATACTACTATAAAGCAACATGGCTGACTCACTCACTCACTCACTGACATTAATGTTTATCCACTTCCAGATGAGCTAGAAACTTGAAATTTGGCAAACTAATAGCTTCTAGCCACTAACCGACGGGAAAATTCCTAAAAGTTAAAAAATTTAATTTTTAACCCCCGAAAAAATTCAAAATTTTGAAGCAACTTTAAAGTCGGTGCGGTATAATTAATACAATACCGGTAACTTTAAGTTGTTACTTTCAATACAACGCTGGAATTACATTAGTTTACATCCACTTGCAAATAAAACACACTGGGGGTTTGGGGGCGAAGCCTCCAACGAGCAAAGAGAGTCATATATTTATATAAGCACATTGTCCTACTATCCTTTTGGGTTATAAGTATATGTACTAATTACGCTAATGAGTTAGGGATGGATAAGGTTATATTTAGAGTAAGTGTACTCCACATTTGTAGGGATAGTGGAATAACATTTTAGGATACACCACACTCAGTACACCCAACTGAGATTCGAACCTTGATCTCTCCGTCCTCGGGAAATCCAGTCTGCTGTGAGAGTGAAAAAAAATATCAAAATGCCATGTTGCACCGCACATACACTCTCTTTAACCTTTTCAGGTTACAAGCATATATGAAAATTACTCCAATGGGGTAGGAATGAGAAAGGAAGCATTTGAGTGAATCAACCCTCATTTTCGTGGAAGGAGAGAAAGAAGCCATTTAGGAAAAACCATCCCCAGTAGACCCGGCCAGGATTCGAACCCTGATCTCCCCGTCATCAACAGGCCAGTTTAACACTAGTGATGTCTTAGACCATTAAACCACCGAAGCGGATTGTGATGTCTATTGGTAACCTAACTTTTTTAGGCGTATTACTTTATTTGTAAATCCGTTTTGTTTTGTAATAAATTCAAACCTTAAATAATTAGGTAGAACTCGCATCGGTGGGCACGCGGAATACAGATCACGCTCATCTAGTCTAGTTTGACAGTAAAGGGGAGATCGAGGTTTGTATCCTGGCTGAGGGTTCTGAGGACGAGTTTTCTAAACGTTTTCTCAATCTCTCTTAATGCATACGTGGGTGAATTTCCTCTAATTTATACTTTCTCTATATCTATCAATTTAGCTTGATTCAAATTTGTATTCCTATATCCAGGACTGATAGTAAGGCCTTTATAATAAATCTACTTGGAACGTTGGTCTCAAGGTCTAATGCGTTACTCTTACAATATACTAGATTTCCAGAGACAAGACCAGAGTTCAAATCCCAGCTTGGTGTAGAAATCGTTCCCGTGTCTAGGTCTAATTTTTCAATCTAAAGAATATGATATTTAGATGTGGCTATACACGTAATTTACAATTACTGTAATTTATAATGTCTTGTCTATTTAATTCATCTTGAGATGCGCGTTCGTACAGCTTTTATCGTACATTTGGCAACATGGAGCCCTCCCGAGTCGAAGATCGCTGCGTTGTCTGATAGCTAGTGATCTTAATTGATCACCCACACTGCTGACGATTTCCACATGTCCATCACAGACTCTGCCTTAAGGCGATTGTCCCTTTTCATTTAGCGTGAAAATGCAGAGCCATGGGAACAAACGGTTATCTTCAATAATGTTTGTTGTTTTGCAATTTTCTTTTCAGAAACGGTTTGTTCAAGAATAGAAGCATGTTGGTTAATTTATATTTTTATATATATATATATATATATATATATATACGCCTCCTTTATGATTTTAACAGTGATCAAATATCGATAAAATAGACATTTTTCAATAGAAAACTGCCGGCTTCATAACAAAAAATAAGAAAATGTAACAATTAATAAACATCGATACAATATCTTAGAAGGGGTGTTGAAAATATTAACATAAAAATCTCACTCGTTCTCGAGAAAACTGATATTTACAAACGTATGATTTTTCCGCAAGACCTGAACGGTAGGTAACGCCATCTACGGTTTTCATGATACATCTGTTCTTGTTGGCGCGGAAGGATACTTTGGTCGGTTATGAAGCCATCATCTCACAAACTAGGTTTTAGACTTGCACTCGACAGGGCCAAGGGCCTTGATAAATGAGTAAAGAATGACCCTGAGCACGGGACGACTCCTGGATACCTCATGCCAATCCTAAGGTCCTGGGTTTGATTCTGGTGTTCAGGCGTCATTTGTCTATTTAAAGCCTGCGTTCAACCATATTTTCAAAAAATTCAAAAGTGAATAAAACATAAAAATGATTTTTTTGTTTGTTAAATGAAGTGGAAATAAAACTTCACTTAAGATATATTTTCTTTCTGATTAAAGCATAATATTGCATATAATTATCCGGTTAATCAATGTGGAAACAAATTTCTACTTTTTGCACAGGAATAAACTGGGGACAGAAAACTTATTTTATGGAAATTCTTTTCCCATTGCAGCAGATTAAGATAAAATAAAATTTGGCCTCCTGTATCAGAGCCGGTGTGCTAACCGCAAAACTAAATACTTCCTGGTAACTTACACAGTCTTATGGAATATCATTCCCGGCTATATTGCTGGCAGACAAAAGAACCGTAATGGTTTTGGTGTGTTAATAATTTGTGGTAAGTGCAAAAACACACTTTTTCTTCATTAAGGTGGGATATTTAAACTTCATTATAAAACCTCTAAAAAATAACATAAAAGGAGAGTGATGAGAATACCAGAGCAAAAGAAAAAGCGATAGTAACTTTTCCTTGTTTCTAATTGGAACAATCGGATTTCCCTCATTATCCATAAGTTCTTATTTTTCTATATAGGAATACTAGCTTAACTTTCTTATTTTTTTTTCGTGCTTGGAAGTTGTTGATTTTTTAAATCTGTTTTTTTTTTCAAAAAGATTATTTTTGGCTACCGGATTATTTTAAATGAATCTTCTCTTTAGACAATTTCGTTCAGTTCACGCACAAGTTGTTTATCAACTTATTTTTTTGTTTACTTTTAAAATTCAAGCTCACATTAGAAAGGCGTGTAGGCCTACTTTACAGGAACGACAAATTGAAATATACTTACTTAATGGCAATAGGAACTCGAATGTTGATTGCCACACTTATTAAAGGTCGCCACTTATCCCTATCTTGAGTTAGTTCCATCCAGTCCCCCTCATTACACCCTATCCCTGTCTTGAGCTAGTTCTATCCAGTCCACCTCATTACACCCTATCCCTGTCTTGAGCTAGTTCTATCCAGTCCCCCTCATTACACCCTATCCCTGTCTTGAGCTAGTTCTATCCAGTCCCCCTCATTACACCCTATCCCTGTCTTGAGCTAGTTCTATCCAGTCCACCTCATTACAATCTATCCCTGTCTTGAGCTAGTTCTATCCAGTCCCCCTCATTACACCATATCCCTGTCTTGAGCTAGTTCTATCCAGTCCCCCTCATTACAATCCTATCCCTGTCTTGAGCTAGTTCTATCTAGTCAACCTCATTACACCCTATCCCTATCTTGAGCTAGTTCTATCTAGTCCACCTGATTACACCCTATCCCTATCTTGAGCTAGATCTATCTAGTCAACCTGATTACACCCTATCCCTATCTTGAGCTCGTTCTATCCAGTCCCCCTCATTACACCCTATCCCTGTCTTGAGCTAGTTACATCCAGTCCACCTCATTACACCCTATCCCTATCTTTAGCTAGGTCTATCCAGTCCACCTGATGACACCCTATCCATATCTTGAACTAGTTCTATACAGTCCACCTCATTACAGCATATCCATATCTTGAATTAGTTCTATCCAATCCACCTCATTACAGCCTATCCCTATCTTGAGTTAGTTCTATCCAGTCCACCTCATTACACCCTATCCCCGTTTTGAGCTCATTCTATCCAGTCCACCTCATTACACCCTATCTCTTTCAGGTCCATTCTAATGTTATCTCTCCTCCCATTGGGTTTGCCAGTAAATACCCTGAACAAGGCTCTAGATACCCCTATTCACGATACATATCCTGCACATCGTAATCTCCGAGACTTGATTATCCTAGCAATTTCTTGTGAAGAGTACAAGGTATGTGACGCATCTATCCGCAACCTGAGGACGCACTGTGACATGTAATAGAGACCCACGTCACAGCAAAATGAAATATACGTAAAGTAAGATTAGGTATCATAATATGACTAAGCATTGATTTATAAATATATATAGTACTAATATTATTTTTAAAGTAGTTTATTCACAGTCCTATTTTCCTTTTAGAAAATACAAACACATATTTCTTTGTAATCAAAATTGATATTTAAATGCTATATTAATATTTAGAATATATATCAAAATTGGCAGTAGCATATCAAATTATCTGAAGTATGAATAAATAAAATTCAGATTTAATAAGAGTTTTAGCTGTTCAATGAAAACTGAACCATAGTAATACTGTATAAAATATGTCTTAGTTGTAGAAAACGTAATTTTCTGAAATGAAAATGTCTTTGTAACACAATCGTAACCATCTCTTAAAAACATTGCTTACCTGTGACGTCACGGCAGGTCAAGTAAGGGTTTCTTATGTTAATAAATCTACTTCTTATTCAGCGAGTTTGTGAAGATATAACGTTGAAAAAAAAAACACAGACTCTTAAATAATTCTAGAAATAGTCCTACAGTGTCACAAAATTATTATTTTTATCTCAAAGCTTTTTTTTTATAAATCCTCTGCAACTTAGGTTATTTGGCTTGGTAAGGAAAATGTCCTGTAGGAGTCTTCCTGCCAGGATGTAGATTAAAAAAGTCCGTGGTAGCAAATGTCTATATAGAATAGGAAACAAGGAAAATGTAATTTTAAAAAGCAAGTCAATGTTTTTAGGGCGCAAATAATATGGTGAGTGTGTAAACTCGTCAGAGGAAGAGGTTAAATGTTATCAGTAGACAAAGACCTCGCAGGGTGAACTGCTCATTTTTTCCTCTCTTTCTATTTCACACATTGGTGTCTAAGTGTGATAATGCTTAGACTGCTTAGGTGCTTCAAGTTAGGATTTAACCAGCGTTGCAAAATAGCTTCGAAATCTCCACAAGAGCAACGTAGTTAATGATAAATGTTTAAAACCGCAACAGAATTAAATGACGCCTGCACGTAAGGGCATCATATCGACCAGAAATCGGTATAAAATAACCCCACAAAACTTTATCTCATATCAACGTCATTTTGGTGTTGAATTTACCATTACTGAAGATTAAATTAATAAAACCACTTCTGCACAAAATATTAAATAAATTTAAAAAAATTATACACTTATACTCACACAAGGGCTTAGGTCTGTCTCAGACAAGTGAATCTTTGGCTGTTCAAAGTACATTTGTATTAAAATGTAATACTTTTCTTCATGTAAAAAGCAAAAATCCTAAATGAAATAACGTAAAATATGTCAATAAAATACATGTTTATTTTGTTAGTTTATTATATAACATATATATATGTATCTGTCATTTTTTTCCTCTTGAAATAATTTTATAATTTTCATGAGACAGCGGGCCGCGGGTTTAAGACCCCTGGTTTAGAGGGTTGAAAAGGATGTTATTAAAGAGAGATGATTTGACATTGCATGAACTTCTGGCTAAATATTACTTCTAGAATAATTTTACATGAAGACTCTCGAAGAAATTGAGGTGTAGCTGGTAAATTGTTCTGACTATGGGTAGTAACACTCTTGGTGATTGTTGCCGACCTGGTAGTACAACTCTTGATGATTGTTGCCGACTGGTTAGTACCACTCTTGGTGATTGTTGCCGACTGGGTAGTACAACTCTTGATGATTGTTGCCGACTGGGTAGTACCACTCTTGGTGATTGTTGCCGACTGGGTAGTACCACTCTTGGTGATTGTTGCCGACTGGGTAGTACAACTCTTGATGATTGTTGCCGACTGGGTAGTACCACTCTTGGTGATTACCACTCTTGGTGATTGTTGCCGACCTGGTAGTACAACTCTTGATGATTGTTGCCGACTGGGTAGTACCACTCTTGGTGATTGTTGCTGACCGGGTAGTACCACTCTTGATGATTGTTGCTGACTGGGTATTACCACTTGATGACTGTTGCAAAGAATGGAACTACCCAGTCAGCAACAATCAACAAGAGTGGTACTACCCAGTCGGCAAAAATCTCAAATGGGATACTATTCAGTCAGCAACAATCACAAATGGGGTGATATTCAGTCAGCAACAATCACCAAGGAGGTGATATTCAGTCAGCAACAATCACCAAGGGGGTGATATTCAGTCAGCAACAATCACCAAGGGGGTGATATTCAGTCAGCAACAATCGCCAAGGGGGTGATATTCAGTCAGCAACAATCACCAAGGGGGTGATATTCAGTCAGCAACAATCACCAAGGGGTTATATTCAGTCAGCAACAATCACCAAGGGGTTATATTCAGTCAGCAACAATCACCAAGGGGGTTATATTCAGTCAGCAACAATCACCAAGGGGGTTATATTCAGTCAGCAACAATCACCAAGGGGGTAATATTCAGTCAGCAATAATCACCAAGGGGGTAATATTTAGTCAGCAATAATCACCAAGGGGGTAATATTTAGTCAGCAATAATCACCAAGGGGGTATTATTCAGTCAGAAACAATCACCAAGGGGGTTATATTCAGTCAGCAAGAATCACCAAGGGGGTTATATTCAGTCAGCAACAATCTTCTGAAACCTTGATGATCTTTGGGGTAGTTCCCCTTTCGGGGAAAATACCCAAGGCCGGGAATAGAACCCTGGACCCCAAGGATCGTAGCCAGGTGCACTGACGGCATGGTGATATGTGACAATACTTTGTCTTCGACTTCAATTTCGCTTAGCTTTGACTTCATTTTTCATTTAAAAATTGACCTTTGCACTTCCCAAATACAATAAATAGCTCATAAATTGAAATAGATGATTGACAGTTAAGGAATTTCTTATAGGCCCTTGTAGGGTGACCTGGTGGTCTAGGGGTAAGGTGTCGGACTTCTGTGCTGAGGGTCCGGGGTTCAATCCTTGGTTCCGACAGAGATTTATCTGATTGCCAAACCCTTCCTTCACCTCGTACAAGACGTGTATTAATCACAACTTGTGAATATGTGGAATGCCAGACCTCCACCGTAGTTCGGATCCCACGTTAAACTGTAGGTCCTCCATTTCATCTCACAATCACCCTACCATTGCACATTAGCGTAAGTAGCGTATAACCCGAACGGGTAGTAAGACGCGGTGCTAATAATAACAATAATAATAATATAGGCCCTTGTAATCTACTTAAGAGAGAGAAGATAAATATTCACTATTATATTTGGTCGGCGAAAAGCTTTTTACTTTCTCTCTATCTTACAGGTAGAGAAAGTATGGTGACCGTCAAATAAATCGAACTCGAGATTTTGATGAATCTTGACGTTTAATGACCCCCCGAATCCGAAAAAGTTGTTTTTGAAGTTCCAGCTGTCTTTCTCTACCTCGGACTAGAGCCTAAACTATTTTACTTATCGGGCTAAAACTTGGTATCTAGGGTTCTCATAGGGTTGCTCCGAGGAGTTCTTGGAATTGAATATCCAACCCTAAAATTAAAGGTAGTTTACTGAAGGGCAAAAAGAGAAAAAGTCGATTTTCTCAAAATTGGCTCTAACGATTTTGATTAAATTTACATTTCTAAACATTTCTAAATATTCTAAGCAAAATAGCCACTCTCAATATTTCGTCAAAAGGAATTTAAGGGCTCCGGTCTGAAGCGTAAATTCTCACTTTTTGTCATATCTTCGAAATTATTTGAGATATGAAATTACATATCATTGTAAATATGTACATCTATTTATAATACAAATATTTTATTCGCGACAAATTTGTATAAAACCAATAACTTTTAAGCTATAAGCAAGTAATGATATTTTTTAACTTTTCTTACACTAAAGGTAAAGTATTGCGTCCGTAAAAAAAACCTAACGTGAAATGATGATGATTGTCGACGTCTAATGACCTATCGAACCCTAAAAATTTGTCTTTGCAATGACGTGTCTGTGTGTCTGTTTCAACTTGTTTGAAATTAAGAGTAGTTAAATAAAAAGCCAAAAGAGAAACAATCAATTTTCTCAAAATCGGCTCTAACGATATTGATTAAAATTCGTATCTAGGCGTTGATTAAGATTATAAATAAACTGGCTATTTTCATTTTTCATAGAAATGAATTTAGGGTATTTTACAGAAGCTGCAATTTCCGTATCTCCGCAACTATTTGGGTTACTAAATAACTTATCATTGCAGAATTGTAGTACTATTAAAAATAAAAAACTTTTATATGAAATATATGTTTATAAAACCAACCGTTTTTGATATATTGGCAAATATATTAAGACAATATTGTGAGCTTTAGTTGTAAAGAGATACTACTTAAGTTTTAACGCAATAATTCTCCAATGCCATAGAGTAATTAAATATAAGTAAGTTTCTCAAAAAGTTTGTTATTTTTCTTTAAACCTCTCGGGGGAAATGTTTGTGCAACAATGATCTATCGCCTTCATTTTAGACTCAATAGTCAATATTTACATTTTTTATTGGTCAAAATTTATAAATGAGGAATTTAATAGCAATGCGCTGACCTAAAGATGTGCAACACCTAATAAAATGTCAAAAATCTTAACCGGAAGTCAAAATTTTAAAACGATGTGTTGACACTTGTGGACCCAATATTGATCTTTTTTATTGGTCCAAACATACAAATGAGGACATTAATTCTTTAAAAATAAAATTATAACATTTAAAACCGGGACTCAAAAAATGTTTTACATAAGTATAGTGCAATTTATGCTTGAGTTTGCTAGTATATATTATTTCGTTTCACATATATTACGAGTTTTGAGTACATATCTCCATTTTTAAACAATAGAGTGAGAAAGTCCGTGCGGAGTTCCGTACCATTTATTTTAATTTCTAATGAAATGTTCATTCTTTAGCAGCGCGTCTTACTACCTGTTTAGGTTGTACGCATATGTACTAATTAAACTTGTGAGTTAGGGATGAGGAAGGTTGAATTTAAAAGAAGTGTGCCTGAATTTGCGTAGAGAGAGAGAGAGAGCGATAGTGTAAAACCATTTCGGAAATACCACCCTCAGTTCACCCGACCGAGATTCGAACCCTCAATCTCCCTGTTATCAGAAGCTTAGTCTAACATGAGAATGACGCCTTAGAACATACGGCCGGCAATTATTATTCAAACACTAAATTAGTCCGGTTTACCATTGACTGGGATGTGAGGGTTCAAATCCCGGTCGGGTGTACTAAGTATGTTTCTTCTCAAATGGTTTCTATTTTCACCCTTCAAGCAAATGCGGGTATATTTCCCCTAAAACTCTATCACCCTCACACCTAAGACCTTAACGTTATTAATACGTATATACAGGGTGTACCGTCTCATGTGGGACTGACTTCAGCTGTGGACAGAAGCGACGAAAACAATTTTAAAATGTTTACATATTATGACGTATCCCATTTGACCTTGTTTCAGAGTTATTGACATGTTTATACTCCAGTAGAATGGAGCTGGTTAACATTATAGAAATATTCTGAAAATTGAAAAATGACACCTGGACACGGGAATCGAACCCGATACCTTTGGCTTAGTACGCCGATGCTCTACCACTGAGCTATCCAGGATTCGTCCCGTGCCAAGGGTCATTCTTCACTCATATTTTAAGGCAGAGTTTATGTCCTGGATAGCTCAGTGGTAGAGCATCGGCGTACTAAGCCAAAGGTCTCGGGTTCGATTCCCGTGTCCAGGTGTCATTTTTCAATTTTCAGAATATGATATCTAGATGGTGAATTCCTCTCTAAAAGCACAAATAATAACTTCGACTATTTGATTCTTAATTATAAAAGTGCTTAAAATGTCCACCTTTGACCCGAATGCAAGCCTGCCAAGTCCTGTTACCCCTATGTAAATAGTTAATGTTTGAAATAGATTTATTTGTTTCATATCATATAAGCCAAATGTTGTTCTATACTTCTAATCACACTGTTGAAGACTGTGTCATTGGTAGTTGTTGGGTTCATGAAAGGCAACAAACAGGATATACAACTGAAGAGGTGTGTACTGACTTCCTGCGTCGATTTCAACGGGATCCTGCTCCAAAACAATCACTTTTAAGATTGGAGCATAAACTCTTTAGAATAGGTAGTGTAAAGGATAAGAAGTAGTAGAGCTTCAACCAGAAGAGAACAATGGAGACTAGTCGAGGAATCATTGGAGACATCGCCACGCAAGTCGACTCGTAAACAATCTGTGTAACTGGGTACACCGCGCTCTACAACGCAAAAGAATATGGCAAAACGTTTTAAAGATGCTCCTATTTAACCCTATGTTCGTTAAATAACTATCCGATCATGACCATGTTCAGAGGAAGGAAGCATGTTACAAACTGATTCAGATGTTTCACACAATTCCAAAACGTTCTAAAGTTATCTTCTCTGACGACAGTGCCTGATGAACTCAAAAGATGCTGTGAGACTCTCTTTCAATCGTGTTACTCCAACATTGCTACTAAAAATCTCCCACATAACTTGGCGGTGTATTATTCTTTGAAATGAGAATGACGGTGCAAATATTGATACTTTGGACAGTTAATGGTTTGTACTGTAAAAGTGGACTATTAACTTTAATTGTAAGTTGTAAATACTACTAGAAATATTTGGTGTGTATGATTATTTTACGGGTAACGGTACGTTGTGCTCACCCTGTAGAATGCAGCTCTCTTTGTATTCAGGCCGAAGGTGCCTATTTTGAGTATTCCTATAATGTTAAGCAGCACTACATAACTGGAGTAAAAACACTAAAATAGCTCGGAAACGAGGTCAAATGGAACACCCATTGTATAAATATTTTAAATTGTTTCTGTGTCTTCTATCCATCGTTAAGTCGGTCCCACATTTTACGGTACACCCTGTATATATGTATATCCCGAACCGGTAGTGAGACGTTGGAATTAAAAATAATATATATTTGGCTGGATCGCTACAAATTTGTATGCATCTATTTAAATTTAAAACTAGACATACTGTGCTAAATCCACACAGTATATAACATTTCACTATTGCCTTGTGTTGAATATATATTTTCTGACTCTAGGTTTTACTTTCGTTCTTTATTCCCTGTAAGATCTTTGACAATATATATATATAAAGGATACATTAGTGAAGTAAATGTTCAAAAGAGACTTAAAAGGATTTCAAAAACCAAGTGTGTGGTTAAATCAAGATGTCTTTGGGATGAGAATGAAGGGTTTCGAGCTGTCTTTTATTGGGGTTTGTGGGTGCCGTTCTCTTAATGGTGATTCAAAATTAACGCTATTTTCTTTATTTGGCTAAATAAAATGTGTAGGATACTAAAGAAAGGATCTAGAGCGCTCACAAAGCGTGCACACTCCATTTGTTATGTTTGTTATTTAAAGTTTGTTTTCTTACAATCCCAAGAATCCTTTAAGATGGAATAATGAAAGTAATAGATAATCTTTTTTTTAGGTCGACATTGGGGTGAGTACAGTTCCATTTTCATAGGAATAATCATATCAGACAGCTAAAAAAGCTATTATATCTAATTTTACCTATTCATACGTAAAGTCATGTGCTCTACAGTGATCACTTTTGATAGATATTATTAATATCTATAAAATAGCAATGATAATAACTTATTTTTGCAGGAAAACTTATTGTTTAGAAAGATAGGCATATCATATAAGGGAAGTTGAGATAAAATGTATCATCATTTGGTGGTTGAAATCATGGAAATTTTTTAAACACCAGGGTTGATACCCTTTCGAGTTATCTGCTTATTTACTAATCACGCTAATAGTTTTAGGGGTTAGGAAGGTTATATTTAATGGAAGTGTACCCACATTTGTGTAGAGGTAAGTTGGGAAAGCATTTTAGAAAAACCACCCTCAGTACACCAGACCGATAATCGAACCACGATCTCCTCGTCATCAGCAGTCTAATTTACTGTGAGGGTAGCGCGTTAGACCACATGGCCACCGAAGCAGGTATAATGGTAATTATTTTAATTGAAAAACAAACTTTAGGTCTTAATGTTAATACTTTTTAACACACAAGTTATTTATTTGCTTGCGTATGGGGTATATATGAGAAGGATACTTTTAAGGAAATACACCCATATTAGCATCAAGGAATATGGTATAAGCTACAGGATAAATAAAATTTTGGAAAAACCACCCTCAGTCCACCTAGTCGGGTTTCAAACTCCGACATCATCTTCACCAACAGTAAAGTATATTTGGAATCTGACATCTAAGACCATGTGAACCTCCTCAT
Organism: Timema genevievae; assembly: GCA_902155825.1. Taxonomy (NCBI): domain Eukaryota; kingdom Metazoa; phylum Arthropoda; class Insecta; order Phasmatodea; family Timematidae; genus Timema; species Timema genevievae. Next base: position 103,298 of record CABFWO010000878.1, read on the forward strand.
TTTAACACAAATAAAGTAAGCGAGCTTGACGTAGAATCCACTTGACCACCGATGTCGGTAGAGTCAATATAATTGTTTTAAAATTACAAAAATAAAAGGAACTAATAAATTTTTTCCATTCAATCAAGTAAATATTATTTTCAAAACTTTGAGTAAAAAGTAACGTTACATTTTTTTTTCCCCCTCAAATAAATAAAGTAGTAGTTTCATCTCGACTTAAAAAACAAAAACACATCTCTTATTTTTCAATCCATCATCTACCTTTTTTTTTTTTGTTTGATCGAGTTTTCAACGTTCTCCAAGGGATAAGCCTAACAAGTATCCGTCGTGAGTCCGGTCAAAAAACTTAGGAAGAAAAGAGTATAACTTTTGTAAGCCTAAAGAGAATTAAATGACAGAAGGAAAAAAAAATAGGCTTGAGTATATATAATACTGGACAAAAATCCCAATACCAAGCAGAAATAATAATAAAAAAGAGATCAACTTGAAAAAAATAAGGACACACAGGCGCATACATAGATTTAGCAAAATGGTCAGTATAGATTTTCTGCATCATTTATAAATCGGATTTTTTTACTGTGCCATGTCTTATACTCCTCTTGGATATTTTGTATCTACAACAGAAAAAAAAATAAGGCGATTGAACGAAACTAAAATATATTTGACTGGGTCACAAATAGAATGACAAAAATATATAGCATTGAAGCTGAAGTTTACAGAATAATAATAATAATAATAATAATAATATGGAGAGATGGATTTTAATACTATGTAAATATTTTTGAGAGGAAATGTTATGATATATGTAAAACATTTTGTTTTCTAATTATTTTATTATTATAATTTTTATTTTTTAAATATTTAACTGCAAGACCTAAAGATGTACCTTTAGGTACTTCGGGATTGTATCAAAAAATTAATTATGTAATTTTCTTTTAAATCCTGGATAAGCAATGGATGATTGATTATGATTTATTATTATTATTATTATTCTTATTCGCTTGGATGAGCATTCGGTCTAAATTTCGAGATCATCCAGTGTTAATTTCCAGCGATGGGAAATTGTTGGTGTTTTGTTTCCCGGCTGGATGAATATTTGTTTTTTTTAATTTCTAAAATTTTTTCACACTCAAATAGGGGTACGGCCTCACTCAATTCTACCTTACTTAGCCCTACTCGACTACCGTAATTAATGTGCATGATTATAGCTGGAACGGGTGCTAAGATGAGATGAAGAATAAGTATAAGGCGTCATTATCGTGTTTTAGAGTGACCTGGGGAGAAACGGTCCTGGTCGGGTCTACTGAGGGTGATTTTGCATATGAAACTTTTCCATTCCATTCTGGTCTAGGTAGTTGTCTTGTATTTAGTATAGCACCACACTTGAGACGTACTAAGTCTGACTATGAAACTGTCCCATTACATTCTGGTCTAGGTAGTTGTCTTGTATTTAGTATAGCACCACACTTGAGACGTACTAAGTCT
>CABFWO010000878.1:106135-125337 GCA_902155825.1 Timema genevievae
ATTCAAGCTCAACACGACTAGCGCGTTAGCCAACTACGCCACCGAGGCGGGTTATTTAATCAATGGAACTGGCCTTATCTGTGCAATGTCCTGACCGAAGACTGACATCAAATGAACGAGGCAGTCATCTCAAATTGCAATGAACAACTCTTGACTCAATTGACAGAAACTATTCAATAAAATGCGTTTGGTCGAGCATATAAGATAATGTATCAAGTAATGAGATAGTCCACAAGATCAACAACGTGATCTACGTATGTGTGTACATTTATGATGACAACAACATGAGGCGAGTTTTCGCTGCTGACCTGGTATCGATTTTTACGACCACGACGTTTTAGCGGTTGACCTGGTATCGATGTTAACGAAATGTTTACGAACAAGACGATACCATAGCTCAGTTTGGTAACGCTTTCGATGAACCAGACTAAACAATATGGTTACGACCAACTATCAGAAAATTAGCGCACCAAATTCAAAACATTTTCACTCCTCATGTTAGGTTTAAACGAGTATAACTTCTTAATCAATTGATTTTAAGTTATGCAGTATGGGAATTAAAATGGACAGTAATTACTATCTATAAATACATGACAGTAAGTAGGTACCTACTTAAAAACTGTTGAGATATGGATAAAAGAAAGTGAGTATTATTATATGACCTAGTTTTATTTACTTTTACATACGTACTTTGTTTTCTGTAGGTTATTTTTGGGAATATATGTTTAGCTTGATATGATGTGTAGATATAACACAAATATAACTAAGATTAAAATTAAATAGTTCATTCTCCGTCGTTTTGCAGTAGCCTGCATGTAGGTTTACATAAATTCACCTACCAGCTGTTAGATTTACTCCACCCCGACCGTCATTTTTGTTTACGAAAAATAAATCAAAATCGTTTTCGCGCTTCGACTTGGTCAAAAACACTCGATACCAAGACGTAACCAAGTCAATCGCGAGAACTCGCTTATGGACTCACACAGACACAATTATCAAACTTATCCTACTGTAATTACTCTCTTCAGTCGCCACATGGTCTAACGCGCTACTCTCGCAGTAGGCTAGACTGCCGATGGCGAGGAGATCAAGGTTCGAATCTCGGTCAGCTGTAATGATGTTTTCATACAAAATTGTTTCCCACTCTCCTTCCACGCAAATGTAGATACAATTCCTCTAAATAAAACTTTCTTAATCTCTAAATCCACCAGCGTAATTAATATATGAGTGTATAACCCGAACGGGTAGTAAGACGTGGTGCTAAGAAAACAAATCTTAATGTAACTTTAATATTCACTGAAATTATTTTATTGGATCATGATTACTCATTAAATATTTAATTTACTATTAATTTTGTTTTCCTCAGCGTGATATCGCGTTGGTTTTCCTAGTAAATATTATTATCTCATTAATAAATTTAAAACTGTGCTACTAAATCAGATCCCTCTCTCCCCCCCACATTCCTCCAGGGATCTGCACAGAGTGTAAGGGGGATTCCCAGCACTAACAGTAACCTCCAGAGACGTCCACCAACCCCTCCTTTCCTCTCACTATCATGACACAAGAGCGAAGTTCGACCAAAGACTCTCCAACACGTATAATTGATCCGTAATCGGATTAATCAAAAGTTTAATCTTCAGATTAATTAATAGGTTAATAGACAGATTATTCCTTTAGTCACTCATGCCACTGGTCACTTGGACTAAATACAAAGCCCATATACATTGGAACTGCATGGCTACCATTGGGTAACAAAGTTGTCAATCTCTTGTTTTATTGTGGTTATTCTTCCTTTAACGACAATGTATACTTGCTGATTTCAAAGCTATTTGTGAAGTGAGTTGAATATTAACTTGACGCACCTAAGCAGTATCACACTCTAACTTTCCTCTAAGAGAGGAAAGAAAATGAGCAGTTCACCCTGCGAGGCCTCCTGTTTATCAGCTGATAACGCTTGCCCTCTTACTCTGACGAGTTTACACACTCACTATACTATTTGCATCTTGAAAACATTGACTTTTTAAAATTTCCTTTTCCATGTTTCAACATTATATCTTTTAAACTACCCGAATAAAAGTAAATGCACTTGACCTGCCATGACGTCACAGGTAGGCAAAGTCCTTTAAGCCCCTAGGACCTGTCGGGTGCAAGTCTAAAACCTATTTTGTGGGTGGCGGGAGTGTGAAAGGCGTAGTGTGGCCACCAGAGTATCCTTCCGTGCCAACAAGAACCGATGGATCATGGAAACAGTAGATGGCGCTGGCTACCGGAGAGATCTAGCGGAAAACTCATGTTTGTAAATATCAGTTTTCTCGAGAACGAGTGAAATGTGTATGTTAATATTTTCAACACCCCTTCTAAGATAATGTATCGATGTTTATTAATTGTTACATTTTCTTATCTTTTGTTATGAAGCCGACAGTTTTCTATTGAAAAATGCCAATTTTATCAAATGCCAATTTTATCTATATTTGATCACTGTTAAAATTATAGAGAAGGCGTGTATTAAAAAGTATAACTTAATCGACACGCTTCTATTCTTGAACAAACCGTTTTCGAAAAGCAAATTGCAAAACAATAAAAATTCTTGAAGATAACCTTTTGTTCCCATGGCTCTGCATTTCCACGCCAAATGAAAAGGGTCAATCACCTCAAATAAGACAAAATGCTAATTCTATTTATCAATTTACTCTCATTGGGGGGGGGGCTAGCGACATTTTTAGGGCTCCTACCCAAATGATTAGTCATTTAATCTTTAATTTCCCAAAACCAAATAATTTCATTAACCATTATAGTAATATATAAACAAATTACATTATTTTATTACTTAACAGGGTGTGGAGAGCAGATGTCAAATATATGCCAAGCAAACACGATTTGGGTGACACAATGAAATGAAAAAACATTCAACAAAACTTTTCCCTGCGTTGTATAATTCTTTAAAGTCAATATTTCGGCAGCGATGTCATTCATTGCCATATCACAATGAACTTAGTGAATTCAACAGTTTGTCACTGCTCGTGCTGTTGAAGACAAGCTATGAACCAACTATAAATATCTTGACTAGCAAAATACAACAAAATGTGTCAAACTCAGATGGAAAACATTAAGTAAGGTTCTGATTTACAATTTAATGTATTTTTGACTGAAGGTGTCACTTTCAATGTTTTAAAATTTATTGAAGTTAATCTTGTCTAATACAATCATTTAGACACTTCAACAAAATTCCCTTCTTTAAAAGGAAGTCTTTATTAAGGACGTTACTTGCCTTTAACGTCAAGATAGGATTGCTCATGTTAATAAATTTAAATTTCATTCAGCGAATTTTAAAGATATAACGTCGAAACAACAACCATAAATTCATAAATAATTCTAAAAATAGTCCTACATCTTCAAAAATTAAAAAAAAAATCTTGAAGTAGTTTTATTTTGACAAAGTATTTATTTTAACTCAGGCTATTTCGCTTGGTAACGAAAATGTCCTTTAGGAGTCTTCCTGCCAGGATATAGATTAAAAAAGTCCGTGGTAGTATATGTCTATCTAGAATAGTAAACAAGAAAAATGCAATTTTAAAAATCAAGTCAATGTTTTCAAGGTGCAAATAGTATAGTGAATGTGTAAATTCGTCGGAGGAAGAGGGAAAGTGTTATCAGTAGATAAACAAGAGACCTCTTAGGGTTAACTGCTCATTTTCTTCCCTCTCTTTCTATTTCTTACATTGGTGTCTAAGTGTGATAGCGCTTAGATTGCTTAGGTACTTCAAGCTAAGATGCAAAATAGCTTCGAAATCTCCAAGTAGGCAACGTCGTTAAATATTTAGAATTTGATTAGAGCTATTAATTAAATTTCCATGATATTCAAGAAGTTTTTAATTTTTAAATACTCATTAAAAACTTAAATAAAAGGTGCCACACAAGCCAATTTCCAGATTCAGCTAGTCCTCAAGTGGTACACTGGTTGGAAAAGTTTCGTATCCCTGGTGAAGGGTATAAGATAGGGCCATAGTGCTATCTATCAATGTAAGGGTTCATACATGTATTATGTAACGCACTTGAGAAGGGGGAAGGATCCATCGAGTTACGCTGCGTGACATGGGGTGGGGGCGGGGGGAGGAGATTTAGGCTAGCGTAACGTAACGAAACTTTTGTTTATAAAACAAACAATAAAAAGTCATGTGTAAACTTAAACTTTCTCACAATTTTAAAAAATCGTGCTTTTTGTAAATACAAATAAAACTGTTTGACTAGAAAATCCATCCTTTATTCAAAATTCTATTTATTTTAAACTCAAAGGATACGACGTGAAAATAGCTAATCTAAAGAAAAAAACTTGAGGAAATGGTGCTTTTTTTATAATTTAAACTGAAAGCGTTACGTAACTTAAGGGAGAGGGGGGTTACCAAAGCGTTACGGAGCGTGATATGGGGAAGGGGGGTCAAAAAAGGCCTAAAATCGCGTTACGTGTTACATGTATGCAAGGCCGTAGCCAGCCAATAATTTCAGGTGGGGTTTCGTGGGTATACCTCCCAATTGCCGGAAGCTAGAAAAATTCTATAGGATAAACAGTTCTAGAAGCTACTGTATCTGAAGTGTTTTTATGGCAACATTACCCCCTAACTGCTGAAGGCTAAGACAATTTATAAATATTAAACACCTCTAGAAGCTCTATGAAGTGCTTTTTAGGGTAACACAGCCCCCTAATTTGTACTTGTATCTTAATTTTGATATTGTTTGATTTTGTTAATAGAATTTCGGAGGGGGTTTGAACCCCCAAAACCCTCCCCTGGCTACGGCCTTGCATGTATGGCCCCTAAGACTACTACCTTTCAGAATGAACGGAATGTACCCGTACCTGGCTGATATTTGTTAGCTCCCCCCTCCACCCGCTGTTCACCCCCTTCCCAGCACTTCTCTCCTATTAGTGGTAATTGCACTTCTTGATGGACCTCCAATTTAGACTATGTATGTAAGGGCAACTGTTCATTAGACGCCATCAACGTCCGTGAAAGTTTTGCAAACGGGATGTAAGGGTGGGAGGGATGCAGGGGGTGAGAGGGTGGGGGTGGGAGGGGGTGTAAAGGTGCCCGTTTGTTTGAGTAGTAAGACGATCAACATTAGGCGACCCACCATTTCATGAAAGCAAAGCTCAGGGTATGATTTCTTTTTCTTGGCAGTGAGTTGTGACTCCTCTTCTACTAACCAATGAAGTTATGTTAAAGGACCTTTTGGTGACTTAAGGCATGGTTGTGGTAGAACTCGCTCTTTGAGTAGAGGTTTTAATAGGGGTGGGGGAGAGAAAGAAGGGGGGGAAGGGAAGGCTTTCATAAAGTTTCAAGTGATGAAGATAAGAGCTTACGTGAAAATTTAATAAAAATCAATGCAAGTAAAGCACCTTCAAGTCTAGCGTTCATAAAGCCTACGAATTAACCAAATTATGTTACCAGTTATTGTTCTATTTAAAAAAATATATGTATCTTAAATAATAGGTTGACAATATTTCTTACTACCATGTCCCTTACTATGATGATCTAAAAAATCCCAACAAAAAATTACCTACAAATATGAACAAAAGCTTGTAATGAATCCATACGACTTAATCAAACACGCGATTGACAAGTGTAAATTAAAAGTAAATATATGCAATAAAAAGGTATTAACCAACTCATGCATCCTGCTAAATATAATATGTATTTATAAATGTCAGCTCCAGAATTAATAGCTACCCCCTCCAAACGCAACTCCCTCAATCCTAAATGCAGTTTCACCAGGAATGGGTATTCTACAACCAAACAAGCAAAGGGAATACTAAGTTAATTGACTGCATTATCTTCTCTTTCTGACAACTGAGTTGTGAAAATAATTATGTTTGATTATTTATTACTTTATAAAATATCAATAATATCTCAAATATAATTGTTTCACATACTGCCTAAATATTACTCCAAAATGAATCAATATCAAAAATTACCTAAATATCTAAAATAACTAAAGAATGACCTATAAAACAAGTTTCCACAACCAGAGGATGAACAGAATGTATATTATAGTCTACACATGTGCTCTGTCTATAATGTGATGAAATAAAAATATAAGATGCCATCAAAATCTGGGCCCTGCCTATTACAATAATAAATTATTATTTATAATATTTTTTATCATAAGATAGAAAGATTTCATCAAATGTTAGAGGAATTAAACCATTCAAATGGAATGAACTCTTATGATATTGTATCGCATAAAAAATATATATATATTTAATGGTAAATAAAATCGACATCAGCTCAACTCGGTGATGGAGCGTTCAAATGACTTGTTAAACTCAGACCTTAGAGATAATTATTGAGATCGAGTCTCAGTCGGGTGCATTTAATTGTTTTATAGATGGTGTATATTCAATGTGAATTTTCCACAATCTCTTCAGATAAGTTTGAGAATTGGTTTGATTTTCAACTACCTAATTATACCTTGTTAAATTAGTGAGTATAGGCTACAAATAAGGAAAAGGAAATCAGTAGCGTAAAAAAAATTAACTAAAACACTATCAAATGTACCAAAACTCTTAGTTTAAAAAATGTGTGTAACCATGCAACTAGAAAATACCTAATGGATTGTATTTTATATAAATTAATTTTGATGAGATAATATATGAGCTTGAATTGTCGAATATCTACAATATTTAAGTCGTACCTTCCCTTCCTCAAAATGTACCTTTTTCAATTATTCTGATTTAAAGGTCAGCCAATGATTAACCGTTAAAAACTTAGAACATTAAAAAAAATTTGTTGAATGTACAGTACAGGAAGAAAAATAGTAAGATTATTTTAATAATTTCTTAGATGAAAAACTCTTTTCTTCTTAGTTTTTAATTTTAGCTATGTAAAATTGTATTTATATCGTAACTGGGCAACTTCATCTAGGACTAGTCTTTTTGACTTGCTAACTCTCTGGCATTAATAAATAACTCGAGAGTTCAAGGCCACCAGAACGTAAGTTTGCCATTCAACCCTATCATGAGACACCTCCATCCAATCCCTAATCTGACACCACAACTTCCTTCAAATACATTTTCATATTATCCTCCCATCGACCTCTTTACCTACCAAGGATATTGTATCTTCAGGCTCTCCAACTAAAATGTTGTAGACACGACTGTCATCACCCACGCGTGCCACCTTACTACCCCACCTCATCCTGTGCGCCTGGATTATCCTTAATATGTTTGGAGATATATACAAACCATGAAGTTCTTCTTTATGTAAGTTTATCCATTCCTCTTATTCTTAACTAGTATGATTTTTAATGTTGGTATTTTACATTGTACATTCAATAACGTTTGTATTTGGTTAAAGATGAAGTTAAATACCTAACAACATTGAAGAACTTTACAAACTTAAATCTAATGCAAAGAGTAGGACTACGCCATGCTGGTGGACACGCGGTATAAATGTCATTCTCATTTGGTATGGTGTGCCTATGATGGGGTGATAAGAATTCGAATACTGGTGGGGTTGTACTGAGCGTGGCGTGCAGTGTTGCCAGGGTAAGCAGAGCTTGTTATATCTGCTCCTGAGCTATGTTCTCACCCACTGATTCTCCATTTGACCATTCATACACAGGCTATGCTCTACATTGAAATGTATTTCTGGTGATACCTGACCAATTAATGTTGTACTGAGTGATAATAATTCATAGGCACAATTTGAACTAAATCCGCTTATCCTGGCAACACTTCACGACACGTTACTGGTAATGAGGATTTTTTTTAAAAATAATATTTGCCCAATATCCCTGCACGCTGATGCAGGTCCATTTACCCTAAAATTACACCTTCCTCATCCCTTCCCTGTTAGAGTAATTAATATATATACCAGTAAACCCTTGTGAAACTTTCACACATTCAATCCCCCCCCAAAAAAAAGATTTAGTCTTTTGTTGGGTTGTTGAAATTAAATACTCAGCAAAGTGTATACACAAAATAGCAAAGAGTTTATTTTTGGTAATTGATACAAAAATATTGTTAGATTTTTCTTTTAACTTAAATTTAAACAAATAGTGTGTTTTAACGTAAACTGAGTATGCTATGTTAGAAGTCGGTAAAAAATCCTATCCAGATACCTTATTCATCGCTGTAGGATTTGTATTAGTTGAGAAAAAGGGATGTTGACAACAGAAATAATGAATAGGATGCCAGTGTGATGTGATGAAAATAATATATCTATCTATTGTAAATAGAAAATTGCGTTGAATAAATAAGTTAGTATATCACACCATGATGTATCGAGTCAACTTGCATCTAATTGTGTGTTAACTTATTAACTAGACCAAATTTGTCTCTAAAGTAATGACATGGAACATAGCCATAGTTTGAGGAGTGGTTGGGGGGCCGAGCATTCTAATCGGATTACATTGCTCCAGACTGCCGAAGCTGTTATTCTATTAACGTAGAGTCTTTGTCGTCATCTTAAACTTAGGAGAGAGTGAACGGTGTTCTTTAGTCGTGCGGATGACCATTAGGAGCAGCACTGTTGCCTAGAATTTTCAAAGTACCGTTTAATTAGGTTAGCAAAGGTAGTAAAGTTACCACATAGTATTAATCATACCCTGGTGAGAGTTAAAAGTATTGTAACCGCTTTTTCAGGAATTCGTTGTCGGTATTTGGTCAACATATTGAATAAATGTACATACTGGAATGTTTTCTTTTTGACGTTGTAGGCCGGTTTCTAATAATCTCTACAAATAAGATATATTTTTTAAAATGTCAAATATCAGTTTTAAGGCATAAGTTGAGCTATGTAAATTCAAATTGTTATATTCCAAAACAATTTAATCAGCCACCAAAATAAAATAAAAAATGTCATAAATAAAACCTTTTAATTTACTCTTCCTACTTATTTATTGTCTTAATCGTGAAAATTTTCAACCTAGATACTATGATGTGTCTTGAGTTTTACGTGCCCCCGTACTCAAAAAAGTGGGTCTAACAATTCTGTATATAACAAATTATCTGTTTATACCTAATGCTACAGCCGAAACGGTTTTGTGGATTTCAATCAAACTTGATACTTAGATATTTTGTGGTCATTCCTCAGTCTTGAAACATGATTTTAATTCTAGCTCTAAAATTAAGGGCAGTTATTTATAAGAGTTATTTTTGGGAATTTGATTTTATTAAAAATATATATAAACATTTATTTTCAAAATTTATATCTGCTAAATAACAATGTATAATTGTTTCTTTGGTTGAAAATTAATTTAAGACTAATTTACTGATGACTGAAAATTAAAAAGTTGTAATAGCTTCAATGATTGCCTTTTTTTATGAAAAGATAAATGCTCTGAAAGTTGTTGTAACCCCCTCTTTGTGTACTCTTATACCCATAAATAAGTCAGGTTGGTTACAAGAGAGTTTAATTTTTTATTCAACAAAATGACAAAATACTCGGTGAGAGAGAGTGGAACATACCTAGTGCTAGGCGCAGAATCCATACACAAAGGCCAAAACAAAATAACACAATAAAAGATCCGGGCCACGACCCCAAGCTCAAAAAGGCCCGACCAAACAATTTTAACAAATTTACGTTTAAATTGACCTCCGTACAAATCTGATAGAGATAATAATAACAATGAAAGATAGCAATAGTAACCCATAGAATCTGGTAATAACATAAGGATATTAGCCCGTCGCCATCGGCGGCTCTCAATTTATTAGAGTAATAAACAATATGTTCCAGATAAAAGATTATCTTAACAACCATTACTGGGCGCCATAGAAATGTACAATAAAGATCTATTATAGAAACATTTACTATAGTTGAGTAACCTAATATATGAACAAAGTTAGAAGAATAGGCACGCGGGCTCGCGGCCCCTGGTTTAACTAACAAAGTATAAACCTCCAATAAACTATCTTCTCATTAATTACACGTGACATAATCATTAAACACAAGATTACCAAAATGATATAGTCCAATAGAATACTGAACTTAAAATTTCGGTACTTTAAAATGCAAACCCATCCGTGAAGCGGATAAAAAGAGTTACCCTATCTGACAAATGTTTTGGGTTCAACCGTGAAACGGTAATACGTTGTAGCAGGGTCTCTAATCAAAACCCAGCAGACCCGACAAAAATAAATAAAGATTTAATTTTAACATAACATCGCTAAACAGTAATTTTGAATCATTAGTGCCAAACAGAATTTAGAAGTAAACAAAACTAAACCTATCAAAGACCAAAGTGTCTCACCTAGAGATTTTAGCGAAATGTGTACTGGCACTACAGAGTTCTGCAATTATATACATACGATAGGAGTCACGTGCTCTCAAAGCGCGGGAAACAAGGATGGGTAGAGGGGTAGGGGGGTAGCACTGTTCTGGAACTTGCTCACTCAGTCTCGGCTTAGTTCAAAACGCGCGCCGCACAATAGATCAGTTACTTTTACAACACACTCGTCGGTGCGCAACAAATCTGCGCAAGTCAACTGTCTCTTGTTGTTTCTTCAGGTGAGGCACAATCAGAGGTGGACAGCAAACCATGATCCCTCAGTTCAGTCAGATACAAGTCGTGCCATGATGTGTTTGTTGTGTGGAGCCTTGTCGAGACGAGCCAAATAGGGGCAGAACCGGTGAGCCAAACAATCCTTTTCTTTACATGTTGTAACAAGGTTACATTGCTTATAAGTTGTTTGCTAGGGATAGGATTGCTTAATCTAATTTCAAATGCAATTGTTGCCGTATAAAGGGATAGGAAAAGTCTAACTTATTCATCAAAAACAAAGGATATTTAAATACCGCTTCATGCACAGTCAAAAGAAAGCATTATTCAGTATATATTATGTCATCCAAAAATTGCATATAATTTTGCTAGCACAGTATTTACACATTAATTGATGGATTTATTTATTTTTCTCGTTTAGAGTCAACATATTTAAATACACTTTGATGTTTACCTTTCCAATGTGTGATCCTCTGAGAAACAAAACATTTTCACCAGATTAGGAAAAATAGTTTAACACAGCCAGAGGGTTTTTGTCATAGCCAGTGGCGCACCCAGGATTATGGTTGGGGTGAGGGGCTATTTGAAACTACTTAGGAAGTAGTTACATTTAAAAATACAACTAGCGAAAACATTTTTTAAACAGAGTATAGACGAGTGTTTGTGCTGACACCCGCATTTTTCTAAATAAAGAACAAACTAATAGTAACACATCACCAACAAATTTACGATTTCAACTAGTCCTTTCCCAGATCACCCCACCCACCCAGGTCACCCTATGACACAGAGATCATTTATAAGGAGACCAAGAAATCTCTTGAAACATCTAAAGCCAACGCCGGAAAGCGCTACGTGATTGTTACCTGTAGTGTTTGAAAAGCATGGACCGATGATTGACCGGTGGGCGTGGGTGCTCCAAATAAAAGTTACATAACTTTGAACATTCTCAAAAATTTCAGGTTTTTTAAAAATTGTAGGATGTTGTAAAGAGCCCATTTACATTTGGGCCTATTTATAAATTGTGTCAAATATCACGTTCCAAAATTATATGACACAGGCACGTCAGTGATTTAATAAAGGTGTTCTTCCCATTATTTCTCTTTTTTCCTTTCTTTATTCTTTGAGTTGGGGGCTTGATCCCCCTTAGCCCACCCCCGTGGGTGCGCCACTGGTCATAGCCAATAACTACAATAGGAAGACCACGTATTGTCCTTGCTAAGAGAAACGTTAAGATTAAAACTTCTACATTATCTTTTGTTTGGTAAAATCTAGCACCAGCAGCTACCCAAACAATATATTAGTGCATGGTGTGGTATTCCTCAAATCTACTATCTTAAGATGATCATAATCATGAGTTTAATCATCATCATTAAATGTGTGTGTTTAAAAAGTTATAAAGCAAGAACGTTGTTTCTCAATTAAATAAATTTAAACACATAACTGAAACAATGCAATATAAAATAAATATGTATCTAGATATTATGTTCTATTTTTGACATCAGGATCATAAAAAAAAATTTAGTAATGCTAAATGTTTTTTGGATTGAAATGAAACAAAATGGCTGCTAAACATTTAATTATAGCTAATATCGAAACATTAATTCCATTCTGGACTTGAAGCCATATCTACATGGCAGTGAATAAAACTCAATCGCAAAAAGGGACTTATCTTTGTTTCTTTCTGAAAATTATGGACATTCTTTCAAAATATAAATGTTTAGTTTTAAAATAAAAGTTAAAATAAAAGTGAAATAGGTTACCTATAATTAGTTTAATTGATATAATTACCGTATTTAAGATAGAGCGAAGGGGTGAAAATAATGTAGAAATTAAATAACTAGGTCGATTGTCTTAAGAAGTACCGCATAGACAGAGGCAGTAATCATGTTCTACATTTTTGTTTAGAGTTACCAATATGCGTTGACTTTTATTAAGTACCTGTAAGCTAATGCAATTCAATATCAAGTTAATATCCCCATTGTTTGAGAATGATCCGTAAAAATTATTTAGGTAAGATTTACTTGTTAAAATATGCTTAAAATCGAGGAAATGTTTAAACTTTATTTTCGTAACAAAATAAAACCTTTTTATATAACTCTACAGCAGTAGGTAAGGGATGATTAAGGAACTTCCGGTGTCATGATCAGCTATATGGGCCTAAATAAATTATTAAAGAAGGTAGGGCAAAGAGTGTAGGCTTCCCAAGAATAAATTTTAACATTGGCTACACTTCCCTATTCTCATCTAAGGACAGATACTAATGAATTTAGCCTTATTTGTATTTTTAGAAAGTCCTTTGAATTTGGTTTGATAGTCCATTTATTTAAATCATACTATTACTATTTAATACTATTCTTCGTATACATGTGTATTAATCACAACTTGTGAATGTGAGGAATGCCAGGCCTCTACCGTGGTTCGGATTCCACGTTAAACTGTAGGTCCTCCAACCCTACCATTACACATTAGCGTAAGTGCGTATAACCCGAACGGGTAGTAAGACGCGGTGCTAATAATAATAATAATAATAATCTTCGTATACATGAATAGCTTTTGTCGTATACAGTTGATCAACATCAAATGCACTTTTTCAAAATGTCTACCAATATTATTTCGAAATATTAAAATGTGTTTAATGACTTAGTTTTCAACATTATTCAACACGATTCGGAACACTTCAAGTATTTTTTTTTTATCGTAACCATGATTCATTTCTAAATTATTACTGAACCTTCTATTCAGGGATAAATAAATAAACTATGGTAAGGTATGGCCTGGTTTTTTTAATGTGTTTGTGTTTTGTAGCAAAATTTTAGACCATTTACATGTAGTTCCAGTATTTTCATTAATGTTTAGCAAAATATGATATTAAAATTGCATATTGTATAATGGATAATTTTACATATCACTACCAACATTATATTCCCAATATTAAAAAGATTAATAGTCTTATTTACAATATAAATCTATTTTACTACAGTAATGTATTTACATGTCTTAAATTTAGTAAGTCTGGTATTTAAAACTAATGATATAATTTAAAACAATTAAAAATTGGGTTTATTTTAAAATCAATAAATTACAAATAAAATGACCCAAATATATCAAAACAATATTATTTATTTTTTATCACACAAACGAAGCATTATTTTCAGTTCAAAAATCATTTTCAGCTTTCCACATTCATTGAAACAACAAATTTTTAATCTACAGGGTGACCCACGGAAAAGTAGCCCACCTCCTATATCCAGCAGGCGCCTCACTCTGAATTGGAAGAGGCCAATCCCCTTCCACTCAATCTTGTGCTTTAGACAAGCAGTTAACTTGTTCATTCTTCGTGTCACAATATGGTTGCAAGGGAATTGACCTCCTCCAATTCAGAGTGAGGTGCCTGCTGGATATAGGAAGTGGGCTACTTTTCCGTGGGCCAGCCTGTATATCCTGTATAGTAAATTATATTAAGCTGCATAAATACAGTTGTTTTAAGCACGCCCATACTAAATTGAGCAAAAAATGTCCCTTTATTCTATAATTTCACTTTATAATTCCTCGCAAGTGTTAGTGAAAAAAGAGGTTTCATGATCGATTAGTGATAACTAATCTTATACAAATTTAAGACCTCCAAAGTTCTAGTGTGTTCAAGTCCAAGGCCAATGAGACATACATTCTTATATACACATTAATCTTACTATTAGCAACATAAACCATATTTTTTAATAATGAAGCTAGGTTCACAGGCTCACAATTTGCTAGGTGCTTGTATCTGGTTTGATATAAGTTTTTTTCGTTGGTCTTTCAGTATTCCTTTGTTGTTCCGAGTCACCCGTAACTGGATCACTCTCCGAGCCACTTGGGGAAACCCCACTCAAAGAAGAACTTTGATTACTATCAGCACTTCTTGAGCTGCTAACACTTGAACGTCTTGAACGATTAGGTTGTTCATCGATAGTCCTTGTTTCTGCGACCACTGCACTGCTAGTTTCCAATTCCTCTTGCGAGGCTCTTAAACGGGGAAGTAAAACTGCTTCTTCATAAGTTGGAGGTTGACTAACTTGACGCGGCCTTCTTTCATCCATATATTCTCGTATATCTACCGAAATATTATCGTCTGACTGATATTCCAAACTTTCTTGATGCTGTCTTCTTAATCTTTCTTGCATTAGTCTTGCTTCCCTGCTTTGCCTATCCATGTCATCCATACGTTTCTTACGTGAGACGATTCCTTTTCTGATTGTTAAAACTACAAGCAGCAATGCCGCTATACTGAATATTGAAACCAATACGATCACTCCATAATGATCAAAAACAGAGCGCTGTATGTTCTTGATTGGGTACCAGTCGTTATAACAGGCTGATTCCCATTTACTTCCACTAACAGACTCGGGAGATTGACATCTGACTTCGTCCGGTCTTGATTTTAAGATTTGATAAGGCTCATTTAAATAGAGCCAGAGGTTTTTTAACTCTGCTGACTTACAATCACATCTCCAAGGATTATCCCCTATCCAAATGCCTGATAAACGTGTCAAGTTCTGCAGTACATAGACTTTAATTGGGTCGGTAAATCTATTTCCGGTTAAGTCTAATCTTACTAACTGTGACAAACCCCTGAATGTTCCATTACGTATTGTACTTAATCGACAGTAGCTTAAATCTAAATTGAAGATGGATAAAGAAAAAATGTCATCGGGGATATCTTCTAATTGATTTTCGGATAATCGAAGAGTCATAAGCCATGGCAAAGGTAAGAAAGTATCTTTATTTAGCTCCTTTATCTTACACCGACTCAAATCTAAGTATTTCAAAGAAGGATTCTTTAGATTATTCATACTTGTAATCTTATTGCTTGACAAATTCAAATGTTTCAAATATTTATTTTCAGAAAATATTTCTGGAGGAAGTTCATTTTCTATTGAATTACGTGCCAAGTTTAAGTTTTCTAAATATTCAGCGCCTTTAAACGTTGTGGAGTAAATAGTTGCAATACTGTTTTCTGAAAGGTCTAAGATTTTTAGATATCTATTGTTATCGAACTCATTCTCAGCTAAAGATCCAATTTTGTTACCGCGAAGATTAGCATAGACTAGACTTCGTAAATTTTGCAATGCTGGTCTAGTCAAACTGCAATATGCCGCCTCAAAGTGTGTTAGATTTGTGGAAATAAGTCTCGGAATAGCTAGTGCGGTATTTCCATTGAGTGACAAATTTTTAAGGGATGGTAATTCTGTTAAAGTGTTGGTGGATAAGTAGTCAAGCTCACAATAACTCAAATCAAGGCTCTGTAATGAAACGGACCCAAAATCTCTGATCCATTTGATTGGATTAAATGATAAATCAAGGAATTTAAGTTTTGGTAGTCGACTCAAAACTAAAGTTCCACTAATACTATTTATTTTACAGTGGCTCACATCCAGTTTTTCTAAGGATGCACTTGTTAAAATGGAAATAAAGGAATTTGTTTCTGTCCCGAGATTGGCAATTGGGTTTTTCGATAAGCTTAGTACACGTAGTTGAGTGTTGGATGCAATAAATGTGTTGGCATTTATTTGGCTGATGTCTGAAATTTGGTTTTCTGAGAGGTCTAGAAGTTGAAGGTTTAATAATCCAAAGAATGTAGTTTTACTGATTGCCTGGATTCTATTTTTTGACAAGAAAAGTCCCTCTAAACTTGAGTACTCCTCCAGGTTGGCAGGCAGAAAAGCAATCGAGTTGTTGGACAGCTCTAAAGTATTCACCTGTAAAAATAGAGGTTGCAAATAATGTATATTTTAACTGTATTCTACCTAAATTTTAACTTATATACAAACTATGTTTTATATTTATAAGGACAAAATTGTGTATTTTATTCAGTTGTATTTCGATTCTTTCTTTTTTACTCAACTATAGATTTTAGGAAATAGCTTAAAATATAATTTCCTCTACACTTAATATTTTTTTAAATTAAGGTATATTCACTTATTTTTAAGATGTAAGGAAATAAATAATATAGAGCCCATTGGTCAAATGTTTTCACAATACAAAACAGTGTCGACCTAACTGTTTTAGTGTATAAAGATATACAGTATAGTGATAAGGAAATTAAATTGTTTTTGCTCTTTCTCTCTGTCAGACACCTTAGCTAAGTTGGTAGCGTGTTTGTTTATTGAGATATGGGTCCAGGCATTGCCGAAAAATGTCATCATTGTTAAAATATGGTTTTCCCCTTTCACAGTGATGAATTAACGACCGGGGGCTAGATGTTTTGTCCGTTCTAGATTTAACTTACTTTATCAACGAAAAGTATAAAATACAAAAATTTGCCCCATTTGACCTTGTTTCCAAGCTACAGCCAAGTGGAGACTGTTTGTATACCATACTGTATATCTCTCAACCTGCTAACTATGTATGTTCTATGAGTTATTCCAAACATTTGGTGTTTTTGAAAGAGTGAAGCAGTCTACGACATGACGACTGCAGGCTTGCATTTAGGCTAAAGGTGGTAATTTTGAGCACTTCCTCCAATGTTAAAGAGCTCCATATTACTGGAGTACCAACATGAAAATAGCTCGAAAACAAGGTCAAATGGGAAACAAGTTTATATAAACTTCTTCCATTGTTTTTGTGTCTCCTGTCTACCGTTGAAATGGGTCCCGCATTTTATGGAACACTCTGTATATGCTTACGTTGATATCATATTGACTTATCAGTTTCAACGAGCAATAAGGTGGGGGTTTTTTTTCCTAAAGAAAAATGAGATTATTGGAAATAAAAAAATGTTATTTTCATAATGATTCCTGGTATTTAAAATTGTTTTCATTAAATGTATGACATTTAAAATCCAAATAGAAATCATATTTGACCATTATTCACAGCCAAGCTGACAAATCGACAACACTTCACAGTGAACATGCTCTAAGATAAGTTTCACTATAATGTGGCATAGGCCCAATAGATTCATAATTGATATCACATGTGAATGTGTGTGTTAA
The DNA here is from genome assembly GCA_902155825.1 of Timema genevievae. Lineage (NCBI taxonomy): Eukaryota > Metazoa > Arthropoda > Insecta > Phasmatodea > Timematidae > Timema > Timema genevievae. The sequence continues at coordinate 123,598 of CABFWO010000878.1, forward strand.
TGATTTTTTCTCTATCTCTTTATTTAGTTTTGCTTTCTTCAATGATTTCATTTTAATTTGCTCATTAATATAAAACTATTATATGAAAAGCTATGTGTTCTATATCTAATATTCATTGTTGACACATTAATCTAATAATTAAAAATTAGTAAATAAGAGTAAGGTACCTGAGGCAAAAAAAAGCCCAGGGTCTAATAAGGCCCGCTTTAAAAAAATAACATTTATAATAAGTTGGGCACGTTGGGTTTTTTCCACACACACCAAAGACACAGTACAATGACAACTCAGTGGAGCGATATTTACTAGCGGCGCCATCTTGTCAGTTTAACCGAGACCTCTGTGTGAGGTGGTTGTGTCTCTCCGTTTTATTAAAGTGCGAAGTTAAATTTTGTAAGTTTTACTTAATATCGTGTTCTTTTCACATTGATTTTATATTACAATTATTATTTCAATTTAAATTTTATAATTAAGATTGTTTTAATTGATTTGAATTTACGTGAAAATAGTTGTAATCCAACCTACTGTTCCGCGGCTAATAAGGCCCAGTAAATTTGTTGGTGGGCCTTATTAAACCCTTAAACGAGACCGATTACATTAGTTTAAAAAAAGTGATGTAGTTCATAATCAAAAAATGTTAAATACAGCAAACTTGTATCGGAACTGTTCAGAAATAAATGTTACTCCTTTCATGTTGGGTAGTAAAGAAAAAAAATACTTTATTATCTCTAATTTAAAGATTTTAATTTCGTTTTTCAATTTTTCAAATTGTTAAATTTTCTTAATAAATACTTATAGTGTTTTTCTTGATACCATATATACTATCTAGAATTCTTCAATATTAAATATATGCACGGTATGTGGTTTTTTTAATGATTATATGTTCTAAAACTTCAATTTTAAGGGGCAAATACGTGAGAATAGGCCTTAGTGTTTTAGCAAGGAATAGAGAAAAAGAGCTGAGTGCAAAAGGATTAAACTTCTATAATTTGTGATTTTATTTTTTGGTGATTGATCGTGATGGTCACTTATTTTGTTGCTATAGGCCCCTGAAAATGTCAGAAGTCAAGAAGAAACTGGGTCTTTGGACTGATTAAAGTCTGGAAGCTGCTATGAAAGCTGTACAAAGAGGACAACTATATCAACGTGCAGCGTCAAAACGCTATGGAATGCCTAGAAGAACATTGAGGAACCATTTGAAGGCGGAAAAGACGACGAAAAGCTTAGGAAGAAAGACTGTGCTAACAAAATAACAAGAGAAGAACTTGATAGAAAGAATAGTAAAGTTTTCTTCAATTGGTGTCCCTTTAACTCCAAAAGCTATACGGAGGCAAACATTTATATTTTGTGAACAAAATAAAATTAAGAATAACTTCAATAAAGAAAGTTGTCTCGCGGGAAAAGATTGGTTTAAGTTGTTTTTAAGGAAAAACCCAAATATTTCCAAACCTACAGCCCAATTTTTGAATCCTGCTCGAGCTCAAAAACTAAATAAAGCCATAGTGAATCAGCACTTTGATGGAGTCGAGAAGCTTTATGAGGAGTTAGACATTAATAATCATCCAGCACGCCTCTACAAGATGGATGTAAAGGGATGTCGTCTCACGATACATAAACAGCAGTCAGTCTTAGCGCAAAAAAGTTCTCGAAGAGTACATAAATTATGGTTTCTTCAGAACTTGCAAAGAGTGTCACTGTTGTTGGTTGTGTAAATGCAGTAGAGGCTGCTACCCCCCCCCCCCC
>CABFWO010000878.1:125349-136610 GCA_902155825.1 Timema genevievae
CCCCCCCCCCTATGATTATCTTCAAAGGTAAAAGGCATAAGCCTGAGTTCAATGACAATTTTGCCTGCTGGGAGTTTAGTAAGAATGGCACCAAAGGGGAGCATGACTACACCATTATTCATTGAATTCATTAACCATCTTGGAAAACACAAATCTCCTGGAAAATGTCTCCTGATTTGTGATGAAGCATCGTCGCACTTAGATTATATTATAGTTGACGCTGCAGAGAATAATAATATTTTGCTGTACTGCCTTCCTTCAAACACCACTCACGAGCTACAGCCTCTTGACAAAGCTGTCTACAGATCATTCGAGCATCATTGGGACCAAGAATTCTTGTTGTTCATGTTCCAAAAGCCTAATAAAAGACTTACCAAAGCGCGTTTTAACACAGTTCTGAGTAAAGTCTGGTCAAAGCTTATGACCTACGGTAATATTATCAGTGGATTCAGGGCAACTGGCCTGTATCCATTTAATCCTGACGCCATTCCTGAAGAAGCGTTTGCACCATCTGTATTAACAGAAATTCCTGAGCCACGTTCTCAAAGTATGAGAACTGAAGAAAATACTCAAGATATTTCACCAATTCCGATTATTTCTGGGTTGAATGTTAGACGGCGTCCAATTATCTACGATTCCAAATCTTCTGACAGCGAACCCGAGCCTTATGCCTGTCAGCCAAGGCATCAACAGCGTCCACTTCGAATCTACAGCTCATCATCTTCAGATTATAACAGTGAAATTATTGAGCCAGTGCCAAGATGGGAACAGACATCAGAAGAGGCTGCAACAATCACAGTACCAGTAAGAACATCTCCTAATCCTCCACCTGATATTTCAGATAAATCCGATGATGAGATTCCATTGGCAAATCTAAAAACAAAGGATTTTTTGAAGTCCCCGTTTCACGAGTTAATGACAATGCCAAATTATGCAGTTGTGAAGGCAAAACCACGAAGAAAAGCATTAAATTATCAGGGCCAGAGAGTGACGAAAAAACTTTTCAAAGAAAAGGATTAGTAGTAAAAAGAAGGCTGCCACTAATAAACAGGAAAAAAAACAAAGAAAAGTAAAGGAACAAATAGACCATCAAAAGACGGATGATATTGTCATGGATGCAGAGAAGAAAAGGTTGCTGATATGAGGCAATGCTCACAGTTTCTTCATTGGTACCATGAAGAGTGTGTTGGTCTCACCAAAGAAGACCGTGACGTATTTGTCTGCTGTTTTTAAGCTAGAATTATGATTAAAGATGATCTCAGCTTAGTTCCTATGCAAAAGTGCCAAATAATTATTTTCTTTTTCAAATATTTGATTTCGTTCATGGGCTTTATTAAACTACCATGGTTTAGTAAGGCCCAAACATAGTGTTTTATCAAGAGTTGGTTAAAATTTAAATTACGCTAAGATTTGTTTTTATTTGTGTTTTTTCTAATTAGTAATAAAACAAACTTTAATATGAACATTGTTATTTCCATTAATCCTAGCACTTATATAAATTATTCTATTTTTAAATAAGGTGGCCCTTATTTGCCTCAGATACCTTACATGAGTATAATTATGATCAAGCCTTATTAACATAAAGTTGAATGTAATTAAAGGCACTTGCCTTATCTTCACTTAGTAAAGATTATATTATTATTTCTACTATGCCTATCACGGTTTTATTTTTATATTTAAATATTTAACTGTGAGACCTGAAGATGTACACTCATTAAAGCCTGTAAGGTAGCAAGCTTACTTTAATGTGTTACACTATGGACCCATATTATAACCTGTACCATAGCGAAACTATACAAGGTAAACTTTCACGGCTGAAGAACGTTATCTTTCGGTACTTTGGAATTTCAGTAAGTACTATTTTATGAAAGTTTTATTAAGATCCTAAAGATAATAAAATTATTATTATTACTATATTTCTGAAACTTAACCTGTATACCTTTAATATGATCGAAAAAATGACTAACCTTGTTATCAATATCCGCCGGAAATGCAAGGAGGTCACGCCCCCAACAATTGACAGTTATTTGTTGTTCGTTTAACTGACAACTACAACGGTTTGGACATTGACCTTGTATTAAGTTGACACAAATCATTAAAAGGACTGAAGAGAGACTCATTAGCTTCTTGAAGACTGTCATTTTATATTTTGGTAGTATCCTGCTGAAATAAAACATAGATGACACGTCTGAAGATCCTTTTTCACAACCTTAATGTAAATACAGTAGGTATGACCTCGACTTACACGGATCCGAGTTACGTGGGCTCGTTGATACGCGGCTGTGGTAATTTGACAACGCCATCTATCAAGCGACACTTTATACCTATTACATGAGGTTCACTGGTTTTTTTTTGTAAGTTTCCTTCTCTCAAATCCTTATAATAATGTATTGTACAAAACTTATTTATCTTTTAATCATGCTCTGAAACGAACATGACAGATATGCATAGTACTAAAAGCACCATTGGACTTAGGTGGTTTTTCAACTTGCGTGGAAGAATGCGTTAAGAACGTTGCCGACCTGTGACGTCACGGCAGCTCACGATAGTATTTTCCATGTTAATCAATTTACGTTTTATTCGGCAAGTTTTAAAGATTTAACGCTGAAACAAACGCCAAAAATTCTTTAATAATTCTGAAAATAGTCCTACACTGCCATGAAATTACTATTTTTAACTTAAGGTAGTTTTTTTAAACGTATTTCTTATTAATCCTCTACAACTCAGGCTTTTTGGCTTGGTCACGAAAATGTCCTGTAGGTGTCTTCCTGCCAGGATGTAGATTAAAAAAGTCCTTGGTAGTTTCTCCCTCTAGAATAGTAAACGGAAAAAAGGTAATTTTAAAAAGCAAGTAAATGTTTTCAAAGTGCAAATAGTATAGTGAGCGTGTAAACTTGTCAGAGGAAGAGAGGATGTGTTATCAGTAGATAAACAAGAGACCTCACAGGGTGATATGACCATTTTCTTCCCTCTCTGTCTATTTCATACATTGGTGTCTTAAGCTTGATTCACACGTTGGCCGAAAATAGAAAGCAGAATCTGCTTGAGTGAAGCAGCAATTTATATATTGTATTTTGACCCATGATGCATTGTAACGCTAACTTAAAACAGATGGTTATCAACATATTACATTTTCAAGTAGATATACATATATTTTAGATCATTCTCCCATGGATGTTTTCGAATTAAAACGCTTTCTTGATTCAAGGGCGTTGTACAAAATATATTGGTGGGGGAGGGTGAGGGGGGAGGTTATAAGGAGGTTCCCAGATTTTTTTTAAAATTTTGGGTGTGATAATCAAGTCGAGCTTTTAGGCAACAGTATTTTTAAATTTATTTATTTATTATTTGTGCTGGATTTTTAAAGCTACAAGTCTTTTTCAGTGTATAGGGAAATAACTTGAATTATTATTTATTTCAGTTTACCTGCATCTGAGCTAAATAGACAATTGAGCTTAAATGTATTTATTTGGATTTTTAGATATCGTTCAAATCGTGTATTTTAGATTAAAATAATTAACTGACTTTATTACAGCGGTTTCCAACATTTTGTAGTTTGACAACTTTTCTCTATGCGGCCATCGTGACCCTTTGATAACTTAAAAGCGTTCAAATCCTAGTTTTTAAGTTGTTTCACTGTGTATTACTTACTACCCGCCTGGACTATCTACAGTTCACTACACCAGTGGGATAGGTAAAATTTAGAGGAAATGTACCCTTATTTGCTTGGAGGGATATTAAGATAAACTACCCCTGGCCAGAATTAAAATCCTTACTTCACCTTCACCAACAAACCAAACCAAAAGAGCGTGACATTAAACCAGCATGTCCACTAATGCTTGTTTTAATTATTATAAATTGCTTATAATAATGATTATATGTGACGAATTTGTAGTAAAAGAGAATCAACAAGCCTGGGTTTGGGGGACTATTTTATATTATGCTAGAAGCATTACAAGGCTGCCACAGTAAACAAGTCGGCAAGAAGCTATCAGAATGGAATAGCCAAAAGGAACTTAAGCAGTAGCTAGGTCGTTTTTAGCAATTTAACAACTTACATTTCTATTAGAATTACGTATCTTCATATAATCATTCAAATCCTTGAAAATTAAATATAAAGCTAAAACCTCTATATTGTGACCCCACCCAAAACATGCTGCGACCCCCAGGTTGGAAACCGCTGTTTTATTATAACACGGCTGGAAGCAATATTTAACTATTAAGCTCCTGGATATGTAGAACTCGCTCGTCACTTTATCAAAAAATTAGCAATTTGGCCATGTTTATTTAAAAATATTTTCAACTGTAAAATCAAGCAATAAAAAATAGACTTTATCGATATCTCTACAGTATTTTGATACCAGTCTACCAATGTTCTGCTTCATAACCTCATGGAAGTTGCCCTAAAATGTTAATACTGGTACGTCAATAAACTATTCAAAACATATTGTAATTTAGCGCGTGAGGGTGAATTTTCCCTGACATTTTATTGAATAACTTATGGAAAATTCGAAATCAGCACTCTAAACAACATGGTTATACGAAATTTCATGCAAATCGAACACTAAAATAACGAATTTAAAATAGTATCCCAAATTTGAAAATGTTAAAGTGCGAAAAAAAAACTTATTTTTTGTTTAATATAATTTACTTAATCAAATAAAAAAATTATAAGAGCTGTAACAATGTAACACAGCCCTATTACTCATCTTCCTTCATTGTTGCTTTGAGCCTATTTAAATTGCTTTCATGAAAGCCTATTTTAATAAATAATTAAATAAGATACATCAGTTCAATTCAAACTAGTACGGATAATTGCTAGAAAAATGAGTGTGTATTCCAGAAGTCAAACATTAACACTAACCTCAATGTCCTCATTTCATCAGTCAGAGCTTTCGATTAGAAAACAATAAAATGTTGCGTAACATTCACTGCATTTATGCCTTCAAAATTCAATAAAGCCCTAATTAAGGCATTGGCTGTACAACAAATGATAATTTGAATCATAAAACTGCGACAGTCTAGCAGCCATGAAAGTCACAACTAAAAACACCAAACCATAAACAAAACATTGGCTGATAATGCTGCCACTTCAAGCATTGCTAGCTGAGTTAAATTTTGCTACTGGGCAGCTCATGTTCCCTTATGATTTATTTCCATACCGCATTCGGCATACACTCACCGGCCGTTGTCTCTGCCTACTGACAACGGTGCTACTAGACTACTTGATTAACTAAGAATTTCAACAATCTATTAAACAATAAATCTCCTTTAAATGTTTGACGATTATTGAAGTTGGGATTTTTTGTAGAGTAGAGATCAACAGTTGGGAAATTTTAAATTTGTCTGTACAAGTCTGTGATTAAGGACTTTCAAGTAATGGGGTACAGAATAAGCCTAGAATTTCCCAACTCCAGATCTCAAATCTCACAAAATTCCCAACTTTCAAGCTTTTAGCCAACATGGGTGGGGGGTGACGCCCCTGTGTGTAGTGGAACAATCCAATACATCGATACAAGCTTAACATTAACGAGTTATTTCAAATCTCCTCACTAAGGTCAACGAAGCTGTCTGCTCGCTTCTAGCTCTACAGCGCATGCGTTGTCATATGCACATGCGCACTGATTTGAGATGGTTGGTTCTGAGATTTGATTGGTTCTCCCGTGCCGAAGATCTCAGGCAGAGCAGACAAAGTAGAGATGAGTTGAACTTTAGCGGAACAGTTCGCGCCGATAAGTCGGAAATCTTGTGATTTGCTTAGAGCTCGTCACGTGACCCTGTTTCTGTTTGCTCTGAGCTAGTTTGACGGCGAACGGGTGAATCCACAGTAAGTGTGATAGCGCTTAGACTGCTCAAGTGCGCCAAGTTAAAATGCAACCCGCTTCGCAAAATAGCTTCGACATCTCCAAGTAGTCGACGTCGTCAAGATAAGGAATTACTGCATATGGAATGTATCGAAGGAAAAGTAGGTGGCCAATTGTATCCGGATTTGTTTATCTAAAATCGAAGAATTAGGTACGTTATTATGTGCTTAGAATAAAAAAATATGTAAATAAATACGTGCATAGCTTTTTTTAAATAGTAAAAGATACACTTTTAGAAATGCGTGAACAACTAAAATCCCTTTTTGTAAATAAATTAAAATTTGACTATTTTTACAATCCTAAATATTATTCAATTAAGGATTAATATTTAGAAAGCATTTTAAATAGCAATATTAGAGTGGAAATTAGGAAAAGAATACAGTCGGTAAATGCGTCCTAATAGTCAGTAAGTTGTTGACATCTTGCCTGCTTTCATGGAATGTAAAATTAGGTTTATACAAAATAATAATTTTACCGGTTGTTCTCTATGGGTGCGAAACATGATATCTTACTTTAAATGACGTAAACCAAATGTAGGGTGTTCGAAAACAAGGTGCTTGGAGAGATATTTGGTTAAAAAATTTAAAAAGATGATGTGAAGTGGAGGAGGTTACATAATGATGAGTTGCATACCATGTACTCGTCACAAGACACTGCCAGGATAGTCAAATATCGCTGATTACGGTGGTCAGGACACGCAGCTTGAATGGGAGAATCTAGAACTGTGTTCAGGGTTATTACTGGTGAACCCAATGGGAAGAAACCATTGGGAAGACCTAGACGCAGATGAGAGAATAACATTAGAATGGAACTGAGAGATAGGGTGTAATGAGGTGGACTGGATAGAACTAGCTCAAGATAGGGGTAGGTGGCGTTTGTAATTGCGGCAATGAATTTGTTCCCTAATGCCATATATATTTGTGTGTGTGTGTTTGAACCTACCATGAAACATTTAAATACTGGAATCTAAAATGTTACGGGGTAAGTATTCTAACATTAAATAGGAACTAGAGAACTCGTCATAATTATTGCCTTTTATTGCGTAATTTTGTCCAAGTTTATTCCACCACCATATTATTATATGCGTATCACCCAGACGGTGGTGGGGGAAAAAAAACTTTTGGCTAAAATACGCAATGAAAGTTAATAATAAAAATGAATATTCATTATTTCCTAACTGAAATTAGAAGATCTACTTGAAACGATTTAGATCACAGTATTTAAATGTTTTACGGCAAATATAAAACGTATGGACTTTGTTCTCAGAAACTTTTTTTTATTATTATTATTTAGCACCGCGTCTTACTACCCGTTCGGGTTATACGCTTAAGTACTAATTACACTAATGGATTAGGAATTGGAAAGGTTGAATATAGAGGAAGTGAACCCGCATTTACGTGGAGGGAGAGTGGAAAACCATTTAGGAAAAACCACCCCCAGTTCACCCGACCGAGATTCGAACCTCGATCTCCCCGTCCTCAGTGGTCTGGCTCAACACGACTGGCGCGTTAGCCAACTACGCCACGGAGGCGGGTTTCTCAGAAACTATATCTAATCTTGTACATTTATAAACACTCGATAAAGTAAATGTAAAATTCAACCAATAAATGTTTTGAAATTTTTAAAGTGTTTATTGTACGCTGTTTTTTTTTTGTTTTTTTTAAGACCTATTCAGTAGTTACATGGATATAAAATTACATTTTCATTTTTCATCAACACATCTTTCTTAAATTTTGGGTTTTATGTAATCCTCTTTAATCTACTAACTACGCTGATGTGCTAAGGGTGAGGAAGGTTTAGTTCTGAGGGAATGTACCCTTATTTGCGTGGAGGGAAATGCAGAAACCAAATAGGAAAAAACAACTTATTTTAGTCTGATCGATATTCGAACCCCGATCTCCCTTTAGTCGGTAGTTCTGTCTGAGAGAGTGATTCCTTAAGGGTTACATATAAACCATGTAACGCTTTTGTTTAACTTTTTTTTTTTTACCTTTTCGCCCACAGGTAACACAAGCAGAAATCTAGACTGACCCTCTCCAGGCTGTGTTATGTAACTTTCCAGATCGAGAGTGAATATAATTATTTCATAGGGAAACTTTTGAGACACTGAGAGTAACTCATATTTAACGACGTTGTCTACTTGGAGATTTCAAAGCGGTCTGCATCTTACTTGACGCACATAAGCAGTCTAAGCACTATCACGCTTAGACAACAATGTACGAAATAGAAAGAGAGGGAATACAATGAGCAGTTCACACTGTGAGGCTTCTTATTTATTTGCTGAGAAAATTTTCCCTCTTCCTCTGACGAGTTTACACATTCACTATACTATTTGCTCTTTGAAAACATTGACTTACTTTTTAAAATTACATTTTCCTTATTTCCCATTCTAGATATACAAATGTTACCACGGACTGTTTTAATCTACATTCTGGCAGGAAGACTCCTATAAGACATTTTAGTGACCAAACCAAATAGAGAATTTATAAAAAAATGTGTTTAAAAAAAACTACTTAAAGATACAAGTAATAAGTTTGTGAAACTGTAGGACTATTTTTTAGAATTATTAAGGAATTTATGGGTTTTTTTCAACGGTACATTCTTAAAACTCACTGAGTAAAACGTAAATTCACTAACATTGGAAATCCTATCTTGACGTGCCGTGACGTCACAGGTTGACAACGTCCTTAGATAATCCCGAAGCAGAACCCAAACCAATTTTTTTACACTTAATTGGATGCTATAATTAATGCAATTTATATATAAAAAAATTATTATTTCCTACTTACTTACTACTCCATGGCATTAGGAACTCGAAAGTTTACTGCCGCACTTTATATAATTTTAAAATATTTCTATTTTCTATTATTGCATGTTCAAAATTTTTCTCAAGATTCGGATTTGAAGGTAAAATAAAGAATCGAATTCGTAGAATTGTGAATATGTCATATTTTTTTAAAGTATTTTGTCTTTAGCTTATACTTATCTCCTCATATGTTAAGAAACATTGTCCGCCACCATAACTCAGTCAGTAGCGTGTCTTGTCTATTGAGTTGACGATCCCTGGTTCGATTCCTGGAATGTCCGAAAAATATATCTTCGGTGAAATGTGGGTTTCCCCTTTCACAGAGATAAATAAACGGCCGGGGGTCTGGATGTTGTGTCTATTATAGATTAAAGTTGGGTTACAAGTCTTGTGCTGTAATAATCGGTCGGTTCAGAAAATGCACTTTTTTTCCCTTAACACCGCGTCTTACTACCCGTTCAGGTTATACGCCTATGTACTAATGGCATTAGTATGTTGGGGATTAGGAAGGCTTGAGTTAGAGGAAGTGCACCCACATTTGCGTGGAGGTTGAGAGGAAAAACACTTAAGGAAAAACACCCTTAGTGCACCAGACTGGGATCGAACCCCGATCTCCCCATCTTCAGCAATCTAGTCCAACAAGAGAGTAGCGCGTTAGACCACGCAGCCACCGAAGCGGGTTTAACGTTAAATATCTCAAATAAATGAAAAAATAATATAATGTGGAAATATTTGAATCATTGTTTTTAATTTGTTCAAACTAACAAACAAGATTTTGTTTATGTGATCCTATAATATATTTGTTAAACTAGTTTAGAAAAATATACGATCCATTCATTTTAGTGTAAGCACATTCAGGATAAAGACATGTTCAATACAATCCAGGCCTACTTACTTGTTGTTATTCTATAAAATCCATTATGCGACCTCTTAATGACGTTCACAAATTAGAATGTGAATTGTGTTGACTCTAAACCAACATTTGTGAATATATAATGAGACTCGAATGTTTCAAACGGTCTATTCGTTGAGGGTTCATTACAAGAAACTCGACTGTTCCATCTACGATTGTATCAGAACCAAATGAAACACTCAGGTGGGAGATAACGAAAGCTGGCTTATCTCTTACCCCACCCAAGATTTGGGAGCACGTGATAATCTTCCCAAAGGTTAGTTTTATCGCTTCAGATAGATACGCGAGGAGAATCATAATCGAAAATATTATTTGTGCCCTATATAACGATTTTTTATTAATTCATATATATATATATATATATATTACACCGCGTCACACTATCAAGTCAGATTATACACAAATGCAGTGGCGGTGGCAATTTATTTGTGTAGGATGGGGGGTGGGAGGGTAGTTAACGAAAGAGGGGTTAACTCTCCCAACCCCTTCATCATAAGTTAAATGAATGTCGGTGAACCTTATCCTATTTTTTTTTTTTTTTATGAATTCCCCCTAGAAGTTTTTATTTTGGCGTCATAGGGGGACTTGGTCTAGGGGTAAGGGGTCAGACTTCTGTGCTAGGGGTCCGGGGTTCAATCCTCGGTCCCGGCACAGATTTATCTGATTGCCAAACCCTTCCTTCATCTCTGACAAGACGTGCATTAATCACAACTTGTGAATGTGTGGAATGCCAGGCCTCCACCGTGGTTCGGATCCCACGTTAAACTGTAGGTCCTCCATTTCATCCCACAATCACCCTACCATTAAGCATTAGCGGATAACCCGAACGGGTAGTAAGACGCGGTGCTAATAATAATAATAATATTTTGGCGTCATGTCTTACGACCTGTTATGTTTTACGTATATGTACTAATTACTCTAATGGCTTAGGGATAAGGATGGTTGAATTCTCTTATAGGAAGTGTACCCGTATTTGCGTGGAGGGAAAGTGGAAAACCACTAACCAAAGCCACCCTCAGTACACCCGACCGGAGTTCGAACCTTGGTCTCCCTATCATCGGTAGTCTAGTCTATTGTGAGAGTGACTCCTTAGACCACGCGGTCATCGATGTAGGTAATTAGAAGCTATTAGGATTACTTTTTGTATAGAAATTCTGGGAAATCAGACTCCTCTACAAGTTATTTGAAGTGGGTAACATGAGTTTGTTTAATTAGTCTTCTTTAGGAGAAATTACTCGCCTCGGTGGCGTAGTTAGCTACCGCGCTAGTTTCGTGTTGAGCTAGACTGCTGAGGACAGGGAGATTGAGGTTCAAATCTCGCTCGGGTGAGCTGGGGGTGGTTTTTCCTAAATGATTTTCCACTCTCGCTCAACGCAAATGCAGGTTCACTTCCTTTGTATTCAACCTTCCCAAATCCTAACCCATTAGCGTGATTAGTAGTTAAGCGTATAACCCGAACGGGTAGTAAGACGCGGTGCTAAATAAATTTAAGAGAAATTCGGACTAGTCCTGGGCCAGAGAATTTTTGAAATTTTGATGTTCCTAGAAGCTATTTGAAGTCTGATGCAAGGTCATATTTCAGCTTCATTTTCGAGAATGTCAAAGAGGAGTGAAATAAATCTACACGCGGGCGGGGGTGATTGTTGGGGGGGAGGAAATTATTTTCAGGGTAGCCCTC
>CABFWO010000878.1:137483-164907 GCA_902155825.1 Timema genevievae
TTTCGTTTGGGTGGCATAATTGATTTCGATAATAAAACAAATACTATGTGATCATCACAATTACAAATTCACAATGAACTCCAATTAGTGTGTAACACAAATATTACAAATTCAGTGTTTGTCAAGACAACATACAAAATAAAACATCTTTTTATTTTTGGCATTTCGCCCACAACTCCACAAATATCAGCTGTATCGAAAAACAAACATAGCTATGAATTATTCTCAGAAGTTCAATTATTCATGAACTTTTCAGAAGGGTTTAACGGTCAATTATTGATGAACTTATGATTTTTTTAACAGTCAATTATTAATATTATATTCATTATAATAAATATTGGTTAGAGGGGGGTGGGGGTCGAAATGTTGATGTTACATGTTCTGATATGCAAAAAATCTAAAAAAAAAATCCCCTAAAAAGTAAAAAAAAATAATCCTAGAACCCGATTGCGGCGCAACCTACCGGATCCAATTGTTAATCTAAACCATCCACGGACCCACTCAAACACACACAAAAAATTTCATCAAAATCGGTCCAGCTGTTTAGGAGGAGTTCAGTGACATACACACGTACAGAAGAATTATATATTAAGATATATCCTGGACAGGTAGTAAGAAGTGAAGCATGGTACTATTCTACCTTCCTCATGTCTACCCCATTAGTGTAAATATATGGATATCCAGGACGGGTAGTAAGACGTGGAGCATGGTACTACCCTAGCTTATCTCTACCCCATTTGCTACTGAGCAAAAAAATTACAATCCTTGTAATATAACTTCATTAAAACCTGCAGATATTTTTTAAAACTACTATGGCACTCCTAAAATTGCCCTTTGATGATGTTACTCCATCATCTTCTGATGTCTGGACCCTCAACATTCTTCCTATTGGACCATAAGTGAGACCATTACATAATGCTAATTTTTTAAGTTTATACCTTGATTTTTGTTTTTTCCGAGTTTTACTACCGGTTTGAACTATTCACATATTTTCACTACTGTGGTGGGGATGAGAAAGGTACAACTTAAAGGAACTATACCATCATTTGTATGGAGATTAGTGTGGGAAACTTTTTTTTTAAAGACACTCCCTTGTTACACAATTCGGTATTAGAACCCTGAATTTTCTATCACCAGAAGTTAGGTGTATTGCTGCGCGGGTACTGTAACGCCTTTAGACCATACACTTACCAAAACTGATATCACCTTGCCAATAAGTCTTATCCAATTTTTATATATATATAAATACACACACCCCATTGTGCTCCCATTTCAGTTTAAATCAGACTTCTCAAACTAGTTTGATCGTGAAAGCCAAATTAAAAATTGAAAATACCAAGCTGCATTTCAAAACATTCAATATTGTCAACATCTTAAGTCAAAGAAACTTAATTTTTAAACCATCATTATTATTATTATTGTTATTATTCAAAAATGAAAATTAAGATTACTATATAAAATGTTCAGAGTTACTCTCTATTTCTTCCCAGAAATTTGAGACTTTATTTAGCAGGAAGGATGTGAATATTAAACTTTAAATCTTGTGTAGGTCAGGTTCATGAATGATGAATTATGTGTGTCCATAAGTCGCGATCTCTCAACTCTTTGTTCCGTTCCGCAAGAGAAAACTACTGTTCACAAAATCATATGCCGCCAAACATTGCACATATTTGGTTTGCAAATTTAACAATTATTGGGGATCAATCTTCGGTGAGTAAAGAGTAAAAATTTGGTGCATTAACTTCATAAACCTATAATTCTTCAAATAATGACCAATTTACTAATGTCATGATCTCAAATGGTGTCTCTCTGTAATCATTATAAGATGAATCGGACCACATTGTACGCATTTTTCATAATTCGTAATTTGATTTGGGAACTTGATACCAAATCACCTTTGCTTATAGTTTTAAAACTGTTAGGAAATGATAGGTGTATTTTACTTAAATGGCTGAAAAAATGTTTCACCTCTGTTATGAAAGTTTTTGGAAGCATTGAATGCTGGTGAGAGTAGAAATAAAAATCTACTGCGCAGAAAGACAAAGGCACATGGATGGGGATATTGTTGTGAGGGTAGAGAAGATAAAGTAAGAGTATATATTTTTTTCTCATTTTGGATGGTCAGTGAGAAACACATCACCATTATTAAGAAACCAAGATCACGTTACTTTAGTCATGTTACTCAGTCATCTGGTTTAGCTCAATCCGTTTCAGCCAGCTTGATGGAATTCTTAGGTAGAGGGTAAAATTGACGTCACCGTTGACATAGAGGCTGTAGGATGTAATGATACAGAAGTAAATACTGTGCTCAAAAATGTTGAAGACACTTTTCTCTAGAGAAAACTTAATAGCCCACTCCAATGGCTCATGTGTCTACTTTATTTGAATAAGCTACTTTTTGAGGGATTTATTTTCTTACCTAGATGGTCCGACAATAGATCTTCGATCCGACAAAGGTCCTATTGAGAAGAGCCTTCCCAAATGTGAAGTCTTGGCTGTAAAGGAGTTTGAGCTAGTTAATTGTGAGCTATCAGAAATTACTGCCTCTGACCTAAGCACCGATCAACTTTTGATCATTCTAGACAAGATTCTGATCTTTAAGCATATTTCAGATGGCTTACAATTGCAAACAAGATCTTGAGATTGTGTGTGGCCACAGAAACAGTCACCTGCACTTGGCTACTTGTACAGTTTGTCATAAAAGTATATAATTTCATGTAATACATCCTTCTGCTATAAATAGTTGTTTATAGTGGTGGACAAAAGAATGGTGACCTGGTGGTTTAGGGGTAAGGTGTCAAACTTCTGTGCTGAGGGTCCGGGGTTCAATCCTCGGTCCCGGCACAGATTTATCCGATTGCCAAACCCTTCCTTCACCTCTGACAAGATGTGTATTAATCACAACTTGTGAATGTGAGGAATGCCAGGCCTCCACCGTGGTTCGGATCCCACGTTAAACTGTAGGTCCTCCATTTCATTTCACAATCACCCTACCATTGCGTAAGTGCGTATAACCCGAACGGGTAGTAAGACGCTAATAATAATAATAATAATAAAAATAATAAAAATAATAATAATAATAAAAATTAAAAAATAATAAAAATAAAAATAATAAAAATAATAAAAATAATAATAAAAATAAAGATAATGATATAGATAATGATAATGATAAAGATAATGATGATAATAATGATAATGATAATGATGATAATGATGAAAGAATATCAGAAAGTTGGCAGTTCAACGCATCTTGAAAACAAGGAACACATCAGGTAATGATGTCTGAGCATTTAAGGTTTCTTCAATAAATGTCAATTCTCAAGACCACACATAGCTTATGTACTGGTTATAGGATGAGGTGACAAAGCCACTATTTGACAACCTTTCCCTAGATCAGTGGTTCCCAACCTGGGGGGCGTGAAGCATTGCTTTGGGGGAGGTGGTACAATCATGAAATCATGTTAAAAGCCACCTAACAATTTGAAGACTTTTTATTTCAATCCCTTTTACAAAGTAAGATATATTTTTCTTTCAGTATTGGCAACACTGCCAACCAACTGTAATTCATCTATTAGGTGACCAGCCAAAAGTAAGATGGTGGGTCACATGCGTTTATTTTCAAGCCCATAAGCCTTGGATTCGCCCCCCAACTCTTCTCTCTCTTCCCTCCCCCTCTATTACCATTGCAGACATGTGAAACACCAATGAATTTTCAGCTCTGATTCTTACAAAAACTTAACATCGTTGCCGACCTGAAGTGGAAATTAATATGCAGTGTGTACTGTCAAACATAAAACCTAATATTCAATAAATGATGAAAATAAAGCATTTTCAAGATAACATTAATTTAGTCATCTCCTTTTGTTGTGCCACTATGCAGCCAGTGCTACATTCATTTTGGTTTAAAATAAAAAAAGTTCTACAAGACAAAACCTTTCAAAAATGTGAAACACTAGGTGAGAGGAGGGGGCGGGGGTTTGATTATCTACCAAAGAGGAGGGGGGGAGGTGTCATCAGCTGAAAAAAGGTTGGAAACCACTGTTCTAGATGACCTCCAGACAATAATTACTAATGAACGCCTGAGTGACAAATACTTGTTTCCCCAAATACAGTGAGAGAATTGTGAAGAATGTTATAAAAGATGCCAAGAAGGTGTATGGATAAGAGCCAAAGGATGGGTTCAGCTGGAATCACAGCTAAAAATGGCCGCATTTGAAATAAAAACCGATTACAAATTCTAATGTGTCTTAATATACCCATGGCCGGTTGTTGAGAAGGGTTTGGGAGGCACTCGAAGTGTAGACACGGTCATGTGAGTTCTTAGTCGCTTAATGTAAATAGCTGGCAAAAAGCTGCATAGTGAAAATATTTTATTGAGGTAAAGTAGCAAAGATAAGAAGGGGACAGGATTGGGCTGGATTAAACAATCTGCCACCCTTTGGTGATTTATATATATATATAGATTTTCTCCCATTAATGCTCAATTACCTTCTATTTAAGTGAGTCAGTTTATCATTAGAGGCGTAATTAAAGAGTCTTGCCTGACTACCGAGCTAGTGATGTATGCCAGTATCTTGTAGTTTTTGACTGTAAAAGTGAATCCTTAACCGAGTTTCAGGGGCAAAAGATATCTGATCCCTTATTTTGCGCATTTCTTATTACTACCAACAACTGTTATTAAGTTGAACATTCCTCTCGACCAACTTTTCTTTTTCGATCCACCCTAGTGTAAAACTAACTGTACAAGCATATGGTTTCTCCAAGTTATTCGCTTTCAGTACAATATCAACAGTAAAACTCGAGACTATCCGCGGGTGTGACTTTGTGGCTGAACGGTGGAATCGCCAATAGCAGGAAATATGTTTTTGAAAAATGCTGCGTTGAAGGAGAATACAGGACTACCGATTGTTGTACTCAGTAAATCCTTAGGGAAGAGATAATGGTCAGAGAGACAAGAAGTTTATGGATGGGAGGGGCGGGGGGGNTTTCTTACAAGGGAAGCTGGGGGGTTAAGGTAGATATTTATTGATCCTGTAGACAAACAGTTTCTCTCCAAGACCTCACACACCTGCCGGAATCTTGATAACATTTAGAGGGTTCTCTTACACTGATGGATGACTTCCGCTCTGCGACAAGAACGTGTGGGGGGGGTGTACCTGCTTAGTTATCTTGAACAGGAAGATGACACGCTCCTATCTGACAAGCTAATGTGAAGGAAAATATATAGTGGGATAAGGAAAAAGGAAGCAGCTGCAATAAATCAAAAGACTAATACAAACTTTTCTAATTACTGTGTCCATTTAGAGTACACTGTATATTAATTTAAAAAAATATATTATCAATCTTTGAAATATAATGATGCGTTTATAGATGCAGTCACAATAGGTGAGTACTAATTTAATGTGCCACAATCTCTTGTTTTACTAAATACGTGGATTATCACGGATAATCGGGAGTTTGTATATCTGATCTTGTTGTACCTGTACTAAAGATCATTTCAATCTCCCAAACTTTGCTTGTCATGTACAATTAATTGTACTAAAGCATATGCTTTCTACAAAATAGGTTAGTATGTAATAGTTTAGCTTATTTAACCTTCAGATTAAAATACCACTCAAATCAAATTTAAGTTTTATTGGACAATCTTGCAAGACAACTTTATTACAAAATATAATAATTGTGATCTTAAATTAATCAAACTGAAGTTATCTTATTCATAACAAAAATTTATGATAAAAAGATTATGTTAAATAAATGGTGAAGCCACATAAAGATTTGTCTATTCATAAGTGAAATATTGCACTGTTCAAATTAAGTTTTATTGGAGAATATTGCAAAACAACTTTATTACAAAACATAAAACATAATAATTGTGATCTTAAAATTAATTTAAACAGAATAAATCTTAATCATAACAAAGATCATGTCAGATAAATGGTGAAGCCTCAAATCTTGTCAAGCAAAAATTGAAATATTGCACAGTTCAAATTAAATTTAAGTTTTATTGGAGAATCTTGCAAGAAAACTTTATTACTAAACATAATAATTGTGATCTTAAAATTAACTAAACTGAAGTAATCTTATTAATGATAAACAAAAAAGCTAAATAAATGGAGAAGCCACATAAAGCTTTGTCTAGCAAAAATTGAAATATTGTATAGTTCAAATTAAATTTAAGTTTTATTGGAGAGTCTTGCTAGACAACATTATTTCAAAACATAAAATAAAGTAATTGAGATCTTTAAATGGTAAAATCTGAAGTAATATTATTCAAACCAAAGATTTATGATAACAAATATATTAAATAAATGGTGATGCCACATAAAGCTTTGTCTAGCCAAAATTTGAAATGTTGCTCAGTAAAAAAAAAATTATATTGGAGAATCTTGCTAAAAAACTTTATTACAAAACATAATAATTGTGATCATAAAATTAATTAAACTGAAGTAATCTTATTCATGACAAAGTTTAGTCATAAACAAATAATGCTAAATAAATGGTGAAGCCACATGAAGCTTTGTCTAGTCAAGACTGAAATATTGCACAATTCAGATTAAATTTAAGTTTTATTGGAGAATCTTGGTAAACAACTTTATTACAAAACATAAAACACAATAATTGTGATTTTAAAATTAATTAAATTGAAGTAATCTTATTCATAACAAAGTTTAATGATAAACAAATAATGCTAAATAAATGGTGAAGCCACATGAAGCTTTGTCTAGACAAGATTGAAATATTGCACAGTTCAGATTAAATTTAAGTTTTATTGGAGAATCTTGGTAAACAACTTTATTACAAAACATAAAACATAATAGTTGTGATTTTAAAACTAATTAAATTGAAGTAATCTTATTCATGACAGATTTATGATAAACAAATATAATATTAAATTTAAGTTTTATTGGAGAATCTTGCTAGACAACTTTATTTCAAAACATAATGATTGAGATCTTAAAATTAAAGAGTGAAGTAATCTTATTCATAACAAATACTTACAATAAACAAATAATATGTTATATGATAAAGCCACATAAAGCTTTGTCTAGCCATAGTAATTTATATGTCTCAATTTAGTTTTAATGGAGGTTTTAGCTTGACAACTTTATTACAAAACATATAATATAATATAATATAATATAATCTTAGAATTAATTCAACTGAAGTGATTGAATAAATTAATTAAAACGAGATGAATCTGAAACAAATATTTTCAACAAATAGTGAACAAACTTTGTTTAGACGAAATTAAAATACTCTTAAATTAAAATTAAATTTTAAGTTTTAGATAGATGAGAGTATGGCTAGACAACTTTATTAAAAAACATATAATAAATAATTTATTCTAAAATTAATATAACTTAATTAATAAAGCTACTTAGTGAAAACAGATATATATTAAATAAATAATATTTTAAACTAATGGAGAAGATACATAAGTCCATGTCTAGCCAAAATCAAAAAATGGCTAAATTAAAATCAAATTTAAGTTTGATATGAGAATATAGCTACACAACATATACAGTAAAATGTAACCAACATCGAATGTCATACAACCTAAGTAATTGAGTTACTTATTGTAAACAAAGATTTATGTGAAACAAATATTTTACAACAAGTGGTGAAGGCACATAGAGCTTTTACTAGCAACCATAATAGTAAGATATTGTATTTTCCAGTTCAAAAATGATTGATTCTAGCAATAGATGGTATTTTTGTGATGTAAACATAGTGGTTTGCCAAATTAGGATCGTTTTATAATTATCTTAGCTTAAAAGTTATTGTTATAATTATTTTCAACAAAAGAAAATCACATTCAAACACCAAATACATTTTCAAACACTAAATACATTTTAATAATACCAGTTTTTGATCTGTGTATTTATCACACGTTATTTCAACTAATTTTATTTACTAAAATTCACCAGTGAAGTACTCTCCGTTTACCACGGACGGTATCAAGCTTACCTTGGTCGCAATGTGGGGTAACCTTATATAGGGTAAGGCGGAAACAATTAGACGATTTATGCTGAGGAAAATGATGGACAATGTGCTGTTTGCCTGACATCTGATGGAGCTCACCTGAGTGACATTAGCTTCAAAAAGTGAAAAAGTGTTGTAAATAGTTTGCTTTTATTTGGCTAGTTAATATTTCATTTTCATAACGTATTAATTTTAAAGTTTCTAATTGTTTGATTGTTTTGGCCCCACCCTGTATTCAGGGCAATGGTGATATCAACCAAGGTTATTTTCAGGGTAAACAGAATGTACTTTGTTTAATGAAAAATAAGAATTAAAATGTATTTGGTTTATTTACACAAAAAAATTAATTTTATTCCAAAATATTTTTATAACTAATGCTATCAATCGTACCTTATTGTAATATTAGGAACCCAAGTATCTCATATCCATTGTCTTTTTTTAGTTTACTGGAGTAAATTAGAAATGTATAAATCACATAATGTTAAAATTAGAAACTTGAGAAAGATTTACAATATTGAAAGTACAAAATTGAGATGGATATGTTTATGTAAAAGTAAACTACTTTAATATTTTTGTTTACTTATCATATTGTCATTTTTTTCTATTTTTTATTTTTTTTCCATTTTTATTTTTTTATTTTTTCCTTTTACTGTAAAGTTATTAAATTATGACTACACCATTTGGCACTTGAATTATTGTCGTGAACACTTAAAATCAACATTGTTAGTTATAAACTTAGAAATTTTCATGTTAACACTATAAAAATTAAAGCGTTTTTTGCTTTTTAACTTCCCATAGGGTTTTTTTAGTGGAAGACCACTTAAATTGCACTAGAAGTTACTTTAAAATTAATATGACTATAGTTTGTAACAAATAATTTATTTTAAACACTTTTTAGATAAATTAAAAGGACTTGGACACTTGGACAAAGCACTTGGACAGATGAAACAATGTATATCCTTAGAGATATACATTTATGCGTGTGGTAACGGTGTTGCAGTTGACTGCTTGAGTTCTGTCAGTGCACGGGAATCATGCAGCCACACCACAAATTCCTTACCCTATAAAAATAATTAAACAATCGCATTAAAATGTGAAATATGGTGTTTTTTTTTTATTTTAAACTTTGAAAGCTTGAAAACATTTTCTAATCACTTTAAAAGGCTTAATATCTCAAATAAAATGTTAAGGCAAATAAGGAAAAACTAATAACAAATCCTCTTCATTTTAATAATGCTTGTGTCGACTATTTTCACCACTATTGTGTTAACAATTTAAATTACAAATTAATTATGAGTTTCACTGTAGAGTTCTTTATACACAAATTTATTTTATGGACTAGTAATTACTGCCATTTCATTATATTTTCCTCCTTACCATTTGGTTTGTATCCCAAACTACCAAGAGGATCCGCCTCTTTGTGTATGAAAGAGCTAGTGAGGAATCAATGTCATACGCTGACAAAGTGAATCATACTGTTCCATTCTTGCTTGAGTGAGAGAAAATGATTCTTTTAATTGTGCTGTTTAAGTAAATATTATCAAAACATAAGTATTCAACAAAGAATAATAATGTTCTGAGAAGAATAGGGGCCAGTTTTATAGACCGAGTACACCTCAGGTGTAGCACTATACTAAATTCAGGACGACACCTACTTGGACCAAAATGAAATGGGCTAGTTTCGCATATGAAACTGGCCCATTGCATTTGAGTTTAGGTAGGTCTTGTATCTTGAATAGGGCTGCACTTGAGGCATTCTTAGTCTGATTATGAAACCGAACTTGTGTGTTTAACTAGTTTATTCAAAATCTGGTGCAATCGAGTATTTAAATTCGTTAACAAATTTGAAAATTTAATTCAATATGCCTATGCCTAGTTTTAATAAGTGATTTAACTCCGCTAAAAGAAGAATTACAGTTTTTATCAGTTTAACCAAACACTTTGTTACTTTTGATGCGCCAATCTCGCCAATTTTATTTAAATTTTCAATGCAGCCAGTCTCCAAATAGTGGACTGTAAAAGAGAATACACAAACTGGTGAAATATCAATTCAAAAGCTATTAGATAGAGTTATGCAGTACAGAAGATTGGAACGACTAAAAAAAAAGAGAAAAATAAATAGTCAGGTGCACAATAACTCACTGATGCAAGCACATACTGATCTTAAGGAAACTTATTTAAAAAAACTGAATTATAAGTACAATAGAATAGGTATATATTAATTCACACTTTAATACTGTGCAAACTTTTCCACCAGCTAAGTGTTATTCTCAAATTTCTTCTCTCATTAAATTAAACAGAACTAAACTCAAATTGGGTGTAAAAAAACTAAAATAAGATAAAATTATTTATTTATATGAAGCGTGTCCAGAAAGTAAGGATACAAAGCACATAGCATTTACGAATAAATATTTTTTATTAAACTTTTAGTGAAAACAACTTACATATGGATAAGTTTATTTTTCAACAAA
Source organism: Timema genevievae (assembly GCA_902155825.1). Taxonomy (NCBI): domain Eukaryota; kingdom Metazoa; phylum Arthropoda; class Insecta; order Phasmatodea; family Timematidae; genus Timema; species Timema genevievae. The sequence continues at coordinate 147,938 of CABFWO010000878.1, forward strand.
TTTACCGCCACTGTCCAAACCCTTATTAAGCCTTGGAACTAGGTTATGACTTCTTCTTTCACCTCATCGATGTCTAATTTTTTGCCACCAAGATATTTCTTCAGGTGAAGAAACAAGCTATAATCGCTAGGTGCAAGATCTGGACTATAAGGCGGATATCCAAAACATACAAATTGAAGCTGTCAAGCAGCTCAGTGGTGGCACGCATGGTGTGGGCCCAAGCATTGTCTTGGAGCAGGTAGATGCCATTAGTCAACATTCCCCTCCTTTTGTTCTGAATGGCCCATCGAAGCCATCTCAAGGTCTCACAATATGTATTGGCATTAATTGTTGTGCCAGACCACCAGTCAACCAGGAGAAAGCCTCTTTTGTCCCAGAAAACTGTAGCCATGGTTTTTTTTGTTGAAGTCAATGCTTTCTATTTTTTTTGTTTTGGGGGAATGTGTATGGCGTCATTGCAATGACTGCTGCTTAAATTCAGGAGTGTGGTGATAAACCCAAGTTTCATCCCCAGTCACAATAAAGTCTAAAAACTGATCTCCTTCCTCTGCATAATGCATGAGAAATGTGAGCGTAGAACCCATCCGTTTTTTCTTGTGGTCGTCCGTTAACCTTTTGTGCACCCAGTTCGCGTACAATTTTTTGTAACCTAATTTTTTTGTCACAGCATCATGAATCGTAGTCTTAGACACTTCAAGAATAATGTCATGCCAGTCTCTTATCATCAATGATCTGCACAAATTTCTCTTCACTATTTGAAGGTCTTCCAAGATTAAAGATGGCCTACAGCTCCTTTATTCGTTGTCAACATTCACCCTTCCTCTTGAAAATTCATGGCACCACTTCGTCAAATTTTGTCAAGTTTTATAATGTTACCAAAAAGCAGAAGTTTGATAATGAATTGTCGCTGGGTGCTTACCTTCTGCATTCAGAAAATGTATCACAGAACTAGCTTGACATTTGTCGGGCTCTTGGATTGGTGCTGCCATTTTAATAATGTCACATGAACAAAAACTATTCTCGTACTACCAAACCAAAGCAAAAGGAAGTCCTAAGACTTAAAGGATCAAATTTAACTCCAGTCTACTAACAACAAACATTTAAACTCCACCTAGTGGAATTGACATGATGTACCTTAACTTTCCAGACACGCTATAGTGATATGAATGTTCGCTATGTAATTGTCCCGCGATTGGGTGAAAATTATGTTGATATTGAATGTTTGAGATGTAATTGGTATTTATAGCTCCGTGATCGAGCGCCAATTATTATATTACGGTATTATTCACATATAATTGTCCCGCGATTGGGAGCCAATTATGATATGGAATAATATTTGATATAATTGGTATTTATAGCTCCGTGATCGAGTGCCAATTATTATATTACGGTCGCACGTTGGGCGCCTATTATGATGATACGGAATGTTTGCTGATATAATTGGTATTTATAGCTCCGCGATCGAGCGCCAATTATTGTGATGTGGAATATATTTGTGTAATAAATACAAATGTTGATGTTGTACACACTTTATTTAAATAATTATTTCTTCCTTTACACTTTGTTTGAAATTAAACTATGTATTGTCTGTTGTGTTACTTCTCACTTTATCGTTGACACACATTTTCTATATTTACGTCTAGTCTAGCTATTTCACCGGCACTTTCTGTATTTTCATACGTACATACAGCTTATAAGCGGACGTGCCCCTTGCCCCTTGGACCTCTCGTGACCAGTATCAAGACTAACCAATCAGGTACTTCTCTGCAACAGGTGTATTGAAGGCTAGCTTCCTATTGGATATAGGGAGCTGGTTTCTCTTGCTTGTTTGGTAAATACTGCGGAGTTAAATTTTGACAATAAAAATGAGTTTTAATGGTGCAATCCCTTTATACTATTCTGCGAAAATGCGTGATTCTCCATGGATGAAGTGTTAAAAGGATAATCCACTTACGATACTTTAAAGAAAAATACCTTCATCCATGACTTTTTAAATATATGAGAGCGGTCCAAATCAATTACGTTACAATGCCTTGTGTGTCTATTTTAAATATGTAGTTATATAAAGAATGTGACATGGCAAACTAAAAAGTTACTACGATACTAATTTAATTTTTTCTTTTCTTTTTAGAATTCACTATCTTTAAATAGGTCTATAGATCCAATATGAAAGCTGAATCTAATTAGTTATAGTTAAATACCTGGTATTTTGCAGAGCAAATAAATCCTCGGTTAGCAGAAACTGTGATGGCTTTTAGAGCATCCCCAGTGCAGAATACAATCATGGATCTTTCTTTTATTTTTCCACCTATTTTGACTGGGCAGGGAGTTGGTACATTGTCTGGGACTACAGTAACACGAGACATTAACTCAACCATACGAGATCTTTCTCCAGTTCCTCCCGAGTTACTGATAATATCAGATAAAGCTTGTTTGGCTGTTTCACAACACAAAAGTGACTTTCCTAGAATAAAATATATATAGTATGTTAACAATCATCTAGTGGTCAAGATTAAAAATCATAAATTACAGTTTATAGATGAGAATTTTTAAACATATGAGATGCTGGACTTTACTGTACATTTATTACTTTTTCCAGCCTGTGGCATGGGTCAGTTTTATTCAAGCCATATATTTTTCGCTACCGGCTTGCTAGGCCTGTCGTAGCTTCATGCCTTATAATCTAACTTAAGACTAAGACAGGCACAACAACCAGTCCTCGGCTGTTAATTCTTCACTGTAAAAGGGTAAACCCACATTACACAAATAATAACATTTTCTGTCACACCGGGAATCAAACCCAAGACCCTTACTTAGCTCAGTAGACAGACATGCTACCGACTAAGCTAAGGTGTCTGAAAGATAGTGTATTAGTGGGGATTAATCAGAGTATATCACATTTAGATTAAAAATGTTAAACTTACATGAAATAATATTTACTGTCTTTTTTATATAAGACTTTGTCACAAAATTTCACCAAAGAATTCTTACTTTCATCATCATTTACTGACATAAAATGTATTTGAGTTACACCCCTAGGTCTTGATATTGCCAAATAAAAGTTTAATCAACACCATTAATGAGCATCGCATCAGGCTGTGCAACATTAGGGAGTGATGCAATAAACTATTTCTCTGCATCTATGAGCTCACTAATTTAGTAGAATGCTTAAATCCTTTTAGCCAAAATAAAAAGTACACTATAAGCCAACGTAAGCCAACTTCTAAAATACATTTAAATTATACACTTTTTTTTAATGGTTTAAAAACTCTAGTATACTATTATTTGATAAAATGTGCTTTAAACCAAGTGAAATGAAGAAATTTATTTATTGAGTATTTTAAATACCATTAAATAATAATGTAATCACGCTGATGTGATTAATTAGTTTTTCTTCATTGGCCACTCTCAGAGCCTAGCTGCAAGTCTACTTATAAGCTGCCTCCCTTCATTTTTATTTATGGGAGATCCAGGCCAGTTGTGTATGGCACACATGGTCACAGTGTGGCTAAAAGAGATAAATGAAGTGGGTGATATAGAAAACTTCAGAAAATTCTGTATAGTAAATGTTCTTGTAAATGAGTGTTCTATATTATAGCTGCAACTTCTAGCGGGTGGGCAGAGGAGGCAACATCTAGTCTGAGAGAAAGGCCTTTAAGTAGTGTGAGTAAGATAGAGCTTGGAATTCCACAGGGTATTTGATCAAAAGAGGCAGTCTGAGGGGCGATGTGTTATTAGATAACTTATAAGTTGAGTATATCTTGAATGCTTAGCAACACAGTATTGGCACTATATTATAATTGAAATCCTCCCACAATTATTGCAAACCGGTCGTTCCACGGTTCGCCCGAGTACCCCCGATTCGCTAACACGAGTGCCCGTTTTTTCTCGGTCCCACCCTACTTAAAACCTCGGTTGGACTGCTAAAAACTGGTAATTACCTTCCCACCCTTCCTCACCTTGTTTGAATTTGCACCAATGGGAGCTTAGCAAATTCAAACTGCGAAGAAGGTACTTGAAGCTACATTTGTTTCCCCTTCCTGACAGTTAGGCCACCGACTCGGGTTCATCATCTGGTGGACCCCCCTTCCCCCCAGGAAGAGGAGACAAATCAACGGTCGTTCTCTCCACATTCAAATATTATCGACAAAAATGTCCTTCTCAAGTTTATCCCACATGTGCTTGATTGAGCTTGGGTTTGGGGATTATTCTGGCCTGTCTGGAAGGGATACTCTTTTTGTATATAAAATAGTGTTTACCACTTTTGACATGTGATTGTTATCATCATCATCATGCTAAAAAATCGAGGTGCAGGTGTTTCCTTCTGGGCATACAATAGCATATTCTCTGTACATGAAACAACCCACCTTTATTCTAACTAGATGAGCAGAAAAAGCTCTCCAAACTAATTTACCTCTACCATCATGTTTTGCCATAGAAAATTTATACGGTCTGAATGAATTTAGTGCGAACTGGGCATTGAATGTACTGCTTTTCATCACTTCCAAACAGTTTGAAATTTGTTTAATAAGAGAGGAATATTTTAGTTCTGTCTTTCATATTCCAGTGTTTGTAATTTTCAGTAAATTACTTTTTATTATTAAAGGTTTTTTTAAACCTAGAGGTCCAAAATCTTCTACTAAAATCAGATGTAAAGTTACTAAAGTGCTGCAATGTAAATCAGCGAAATTTTCTTTCATTTCTTAGTTATTGGGCATTCTCGACTGCAATCTTTTTAACACCCATAAGAGAATTTAATTTTAATTTTTTATCGTCACAATGTGTCTTGTGGTCGATTCTATTTTGATAGTTCTGCTAACTTTGTGAAGATTTAAATTTATCAATAAATTTGTTAGGAATAGTTTTACTAATAAAAGTATGAACTGTGTTATTTCAATGTAAATATTATACAATAACCTCAAAGTTAAAATAGGTCTTCTTTATAGAAATATTTCATTGTGTACACTTCATATGCATGTGTAAATAGATTAAATTTCAACACCATACATTAACTACTTTACTTAAACAAAGGTAAATGAAAAGCATAAAATTTCAAGTTTGACTCCTATAATAATTTGAAATCAATGAATCAATATTTAAAGCTTATATTTATACACTTGTTAATTGTTTTAAAATGTATTGTTCTACTTAAGCTGTTGGTCAAACAACAGGCCTATGTAATTTGAAAGCAAAAGAGTTGATTCTTAAGTTTAGAAACATCTTGTGACGCTCTTCGGGTGCAATCCATTTTGTAATAAGAAATGTAATGAAAAATTAATGCTTCTGTAGTCAGGTTCCCAATAAACAACCCTGAACCAGCAAGACTAATGATGTTACAGTTAAGTAGTGGTTATATTTAGGGGATTTAAACAAAGTATGCAGGTATATCTATTAATGATGTAGCAAAATGGATATGTAGTTATTAAAACTAACAGTTTTTAAGAGCTCCACAAACACAAATGCAAATATAAGCTATTTCAAGCTAAGCACGTATTTTGAGCTAATGTACAAAGTTACCTTCAAATAGTTTGTCGAGAATTGGTTTGAGTGGTTGTTTTCGCTCCTGTTCAGCCTGGTCATTCAACATTTGCTCACAGAAAATAAAGTTGGCACTTCCATTGGTCAAGGCAGATATGTATGCTATCATTGTAGAAACATCTAAGTTTAGTGTATCAATATCCCTGTAAAACAAGAGCAAAGTGGTTTAAAAAATGTATCCCTTCAACTTCTACCATAAAGCATCAGTTTTGAGAACCTTATCAGTACAGCTATTCAGTAGAGTTTACTTTTAGCAGCTCAGTGCATTATCACCTGATAAAGCCAAAGGTGGTTCATGGAAGCTAGTGTTTAAGTGTGCGTTTGTTAAATATTTCAAAAATGAATAATCCAGCCCTACACAGTTTCAATTTATCACCGCGTCTTACTATAGATCCAGGTTATACATTTATGTACTAATTACGCTAGTGGTTTTAGGGATAATAAGGTTATATTTAGAGGAAGTGTGGAAGGATAGTGGAAAACAATTTTGGAAAAATCACCCTCAGCACACTTGGTAGAGATTCGAGCCATAATCACACCATTATCAACAGTCTAATCCACTGTGAGAGTGGCATTATAAGTCATGTGGCCACCAAAGCAGGTATTACCCACTAAGTGTACTGATATTTTTTTTTACTTTTAGCCTTAAAAAATTCACAAATACTACAAATCTGATTTTTACTAGATTATTTATCCAATTAAAAATATTCAATGATGCTTTCTTTCTTTAAAGCAGTGGTTACCAGCCGGTGGTATGCGAGTCAAAGTGCCCACCCAAAAACAAGCAAAATTTGAAATACAACTGGCCTATCTCATGGATATTTTCTCCTATTTTAATCACCTAAATTTGCAGCTACAAGGTTTTGGAAATGAAAAGTTGGAAGGTGTCGCCAACATTTTTGTGTTTGAAGACAAACTTCGCGCATTTCTGTGCAAAATTGATCTGTGGATTGACAAAGATCAAGAGAAAAACTATTCAGCATTTCCGACTTTGAAAGCCCTTGCTGACAGTAAGAGCTACACTACCGGCACAGATGAGGTCCAACATAACGTGTTGTGTCACAAATACTCAAGGACAAATTTACACGTTATTTTCCAGAATATGGCAAAAATGAAAGTGAATTCATTAAGAAACTAATATGAAATCCTTTCAATGTCAAGGCCAAGGACCTTCCTGATGAAATTTTAGAAGAGGTGACCGAACTTCCAAAACGACAGTAATTCAGGGACTCATTTGAATCTAGTGTAAACATGGAAGAGTTGTGGTGTAAAAAGGTTATATCTTATCCAAATATTCGGCACGCCGCCTTACAGTAACTGATGGTGTTTTCGACAACCTTTTTGTGTGACCAGGGATTCTTTACTTTACTTTTAATCAAAAACAAACAAAGAAATAGGCTGGACGCAAGCAATAACATGAGATTAGCTTAGAGCAAGAGTATAACCCCAAGAATATCTCAATTAGTGAAACAAATTCAAGCTCAAAAATCACACTGAAAATCTTAAGAAATAGTGAGTTAATTTTACTTTTTATTTTATCTAACATTCTAACATGTTTTTCAAACATATTTTCTTATGAAAAAAGTAATGTAAAAATTTGTGATTTCTAATATAATAATAATAATAATAATATTTTAACTTAGTTGCCTGAAGCTCCTAGGCTAGGGGAAGGATATTGACCGGGGGTAGGGGAGGGGGGGAGAGAGAGTGATCAGCGCTCTATTCAATTTTCGACTGAGTAGTCTGCGGCCACCTTAAGGTTTACAACCACTGCTTTAAACTGTTTAAAAATGTATGTTTTCAAAGAAAGGTTCTTTTGACAGAGCAAAAGTTAAACACAATATTTGTTATGAAATGGTATGGGCATAAATATAAATCACTACCAGAGCAACATGAAGCTCTGTTTTTTTTTTATTCTGGGATAAGGTAGAATTGATGCTACTTTTAAGTTGATAAAGCAAGTTAATCACCAATATTGTATGCAGGAAACTAGAAGTAATTTAATCTTTTTAAAGAGCTGTGCACAAAGTTTGTTTCTTGATTTTACCAAGCAACACAAATAAACTATTTTTTATAAAAGTAAAATTTTATAGACCACCAGCTTTATACTTAAAAGTCTTTAAAACTTGAGACTTGTTATGGAATAGGTATATTTTTGTACTAGGGTTAATTAATTAAGTAATTATTCTCTAATAAAAATTAAACTTTAGGTATGAAAGGGTTTTAATTGATTGAGGAAAACATGTGGGATTATTTTCCACTCAATAAAGGCACACTTAGTTATCTCATTATGTCACAATGAATTATTTAACTATTGAAATAACTATATCTTAAGAAATAATGGTTATTTATAATATTTTAGGCACTTAATCATTGTAATTTGTTTAATTTAGATATATGGTGAATAATACCTTGTCTTGCCGAGATCCTCAAATTATAAATTTTAAAATAAAATTTAATTTTCGAGATTGAATCAAGTTTCATGTATCTTAATCTTATGCTTTAGTTTATATGGTATAGAAATACATTTACTTTTCAACGAAAGGATGAGTGACCTCTTCGTCATCAATGGTAGCATACAAATAAATGTCCCCCATGGAAATCTTTACACCAAGTGACTCCAACTGTTGAATTAAGACTGATTCCAAAGTCTTTGAGAAATGGAAAACAACCTGTCACAACATTAAAATACAAAATTAATTTAGTCTTTTTCAAAGAAAACTACATCTACAATCTGACATTCTTGAATCTCACTTTGTGAACATGCTACATGATATGTCTCCTCATAAAAGAAAATATGTGAAAATTGCTGGCAAACTTCTGGAAACATAAATAAGAAACACAATTTCGTATTAAAATTGGGGCGGTGGGGTCGGTACGCCAAGCCTTCAATTCCAACTCCTCTATTTTTCTACTGTTAGACTCGGACTCCATCTAAGACTCTTGACTCCTTCATAAATTTCAAATGCATACTAAATTTAAATAAAAAATTTCCTAAAGTAAATGGAAGCACAAGGGATTTTGTCAACAAATTTCAACAATTTGTAGAGAACATCTGATTTGTAAGGCCCTGGGACAGTAGCCCATCACCCTCCCTTAAATCAAGCCTGCATACTGTTATAATAATAACAATTTTTATTTTGTAGCCGGAGTCGGTAAATTTTTAGTGACTCTGGCTAAAATGCTTCAGAATCTGACTCTACTGCCCTGATTAGAATAATACATATACCTATATAATTTTAAAAAATAAAAAATAATCCATGTTTAAAGTTTAATTAGATATTACAATATTTGGGGCAAATTTCAAATAAATCTAAGAGGAAGGGTAGGTAGATCCCGATCCCATAAATGCTGAAGTTCTGAAACTTTGAGAATATATACATTTTGATACCCTGAATGAAAGGGGAAAAAATGCAAAAGCCGATCGCAGCCGCCATCTTAAAAAAAATGGCATCCCAAATAGGCTCTTTCAAAATATCTCACTTTCGGTGCATCATACAGCAAAAATGGTTTTTATAAAATTAAAAAGGCATTCAATTTGCTAAAAAATGTCATATATTTTTTCCTAGAATGACTTTTCGGTACAGCAGCCGAGCAAAGTCAAGCATTATTTAAGAAAATTCTCATTTTTCAAAATAATTATTTAATTGAAAGTTTTATGGACGAGTCTTTTTATGTTTGGGGACGGCATTAGTTTTTATATAAATTTTAAAAAGCTACCAATAAGTAGATTTTAGTTGTCTTCTTTGGATAGCTTTATGTAAAAAACTCGTTTCCCCACCACTATGAGTTGGAGTATATGGCGTGTTTTTTGTTTGTTTTTTTACGTGGTATCCCATATAGGCCTAATCCACCGTTAGACTGTTTAGTGTGGCGTTTTAAATTGTCTAAGTCGAAGGTCCAGGTTCGCTGTAGTCTCCAGCAATACTCTCTTTTGTAACTTCTTTAGTTTTGTTATCCATTGATTGTGGCATTTGATTATTCTCCATGCTTGTGATAAATGTTTCGTCTGGCGAGTTGTCATCAGGCTCGGTGACTGTTTCCAGTGCATTTTTGTAGGTTTGTCCGTTACAGAAATTGCAAATCACAGAACATTTTAAACCTGCCTTTCTACAACCACACGCTGACGTGCATCCTTTGTTGCACTTGCGGGAGATAAATTTAAGCAACTTTTCGGGAGCAGGATTTTTAAGCATTGTTACTGGTATGAAGCCAGAGTGGCTCCTTTTCCAGCCCCATTGCTCGAAAATGTATTTAACGCCCTGCCACCACTTAAATTGATAAAAACTCCTGAATGAATGTTGTCATGCTGCTGTAATTATTGTAGGTAGTTGAGACGCGATGTTGAATTTGCTTTTAGTAAGTGATCTTACAAAACATTTGTAAAGATAAGAATCAAGAGATATCTAGTCTTCATCTTTCAGTACAGTGACAGAAGAAAAAATTCTTCAGCATTGGTGATAGCATCCAGTTAAGCATTATTACCTTTAAAAAGCTGAATGCTCTCATGCAAATCCTGTTGCTTTTATAGTATAGTCATGACTCATGAGCAGAGATAGGGTAAAATAGCATTAATTTTCAGTTTTTTTAGCATTAATTATTGGAAATTTAGCGTTTTGTGGCATAATTTAGCATTTTGTAGCAAAATAGGTAAAAATGTCTTTCGTCAATGTTTTTAGGGCCTATACAATGGATTTATGATAAAAGCAACGACTAACAGAATGTGGCGATTAGCCGGATGGGCTGTGGAAGGCACAGGATGCAAGTAAAACCCAAGCTGAAGCACACAGACGAGTGAAACTCAATGATTTTTTAATCACTTACTTCCGCTAAAAAACATTGTTTTATAGGAATTCTCTGCATTTTATTTAAATGCACAACATTTTCAGGGAATTCGCGTCTAATTCGCTAAATAGAATAATTTAGCTAAAATACTCTCAATCACGTTTTTCGCGTTAATTCGCGAAATAAAAATCGGTTTAAACACTTTCAAATGCCATGAAACGCAAAGAAAACTTATAAATACCCTATTTTTGACCTTTATTTTTCTTTTCACGTTTTTCGCAAAAGCGAATTTACCCTATCTCTACTCATGAGCTTTAGTTTGCCTTGATTGAAAATAAAAGAGGTTGTATCGCAACCACTGAAAGAAAAAATAGTATATTATCTGAGACAATTTCCTTGCTCAGCAAAGTATGGGAAGAATACAGTGGCTGGTGTATGATGACTTTCGCGGCCAGTTTCTGGAAGTCAAGAAAGTTTTTTTATGCATGACATGGAATACCTGGCTTTAGCTGCGACTAAATCTGGTGTCAATTCTACGTGTTTGACTATTTAGCGATTCCTTTCATCATTCCGAGCTCGAGCTGATTTTAAAACTGTCGTTTAAAGTCAAGCTGTGAACCTCATAAATTATATTGCGAGAGCTTAATTTAGCCTCCTTTAGTTTATTTGAAAATTCCACCATAATTTGTAATTTCCTCGGGACACAAGAAACAATTATGTTTAAAATCAAAAGCAACTCCACCTGATCTTAATGATGGTACTAGGTAGTTTGTTTCACTTTTATTTTAACGAAGTACCCATGAATTTCTCATTGCAGTACCACTTATGACACGAGTCATGCACTCTCACAGAAGTATTTTTACGAAGAAAGTTTACATTCCCACCATTCCTTTTTAGACTGAATTGTCTAAATATTTCTATGCCTTTCTCCTTCATCTCAACTGTGGCAATGTCTGAAACATTTGTATCGCAAATAAAGCATTTCTACTTCTGAGCCATTTTAGTTCGAGACTGAAACCGGTAAACTACCTCTGTGTGATCATTTGAAAAAAATAAAACAGTTGATTAAAATGAATTAATTTCCAGTAAAGCTACTAAAACAGAGATTGAAATGAAATCATGATTTTAAAAGTAGATTGTTGCTAAGCCTACCTTTGAATGCTGTCAAGAGATGAGCAGCCCTCTAACAATTGTGGTATGTTTGATTCATGTCATTCATAATACAAAAAAAAACTAATTTAATTTACAAAATGATCACTGCTATAATTTCTCACAGTCTCAAATAAATATTTCTATATATTTATATGTGCTATTGAACCCGAGAGAGAGACAAGTCCCTCGAGTTGGCGAGAGACGATTCAAAGAACACTGGTGCAGGAGAAAGCAAACCAGCCCATGTTCCAAGTCGCAGGTGTCCTTGAGGGAGGCTAATTCTAAGAAATTTGCAGCCATGTGAGAGCAAATAGAGGTAATCGAGGGATTGAAATAATAAATTAGCGAAAACTACAAACAAGTTGTGTTTTATGTTATCTCAGCAAATAAAAATATATTCTACAGCAGTGTTTAGGTGTTCTATCTAATTTATTTCAATAATGCTCGACTTTGCTCGTCTGCTGTGCCTATACTATTTAGTTTAGAAAAAAATGTATATGATTTAATTTGTATTAAATTTAATTCTTTTTTAATTTGATACTAACCTCTTTTGGCCGTATGACGTTATTTGATGTATGAGATATTTTGAAAAAAAAACCTATTTAAGGCACCATTTTTCCAAGATGGTGGCAATGGCAGATGCATTAGGATTTTGCATTTTTTTCGCATTTCATTCGGGGCATTTAAATCTACAGATTCCCAAAGTTTCAAAACTTCCACACTTAATGGGATCAAACCCCCTTTTTCATGCCTTGTCCAGTGTACTAGTTGAGCCAGAGTCAAACACCGTCATTACTGTACTTTAGTTTGGATATACAAACATTGGAAACAATGTTGGGTCCATGATTCTTATGATAAGGTCAAGAAAGTGCAGTCTTTTCGTTTTAAGGATTGAAGCACCTGCCTTATAATGTATTATGTCTAAACTCATACTTACAAAGCTAGACATTCAACAATAGTAGGCCAATGGTGAATATTATTGCCTAAAAGGTCTAATCTTAGGGCAGGACCTGCAGCATAGTTCAGACTCATATATTACTAACATTATTACATACATTGTTACATATTACATATTATTTGATATCATTTTTTTATTTTAATACCTACTCTAACATAATATATCTTAAGAAAAGGAGAATAAAATAATTAGGTTAATAAAATTATAAATGTCTTAAGTAGACCTAATTGAAAACTTTTTTTTATTTAACATCTAAAAATATGGATATAATTTTAATAACAAAAGTGTGTTTTTATTCATGATCCTTTAAACTTCAATATATATGTCATCTTTTCCTACCACCATTATATTGTTTATTTGATTACTAACCTACTATCAGCTTCTGTGGCCGCATGGTCTAAGGCACTACTTTCGCAATAGACTGGTTGATGATGAGGGAAGATCAGGGTTTAATCCCAATGTGGTGCAATGAGGGCGGTGTTCCCTAAATAGTTTGCCACTCTACCTCCACACATATGCAGGTGCACTTCTTCTACATTCAACCTTCCTCATCCCTCAAAAATTAGAGAGATTAATGCATAGATGTATAAACCAAAGTGATAGTAAAGCATGGTGCTAAAAAAAATTGAAAATACAATGCTATCTACTGTTTGAAATTTTAATTTATTACTGAAATAAACACCCACCTCGGTGGCGTGGTTAGCTAATGTGCTGCGCTGATTTCGTGTTGAGCTAGACTGCCAAGGATGTGGAGATCGAGATTTGAATCTCGGTCGGGTGAACTGGGGGGTGTTTATTCCTAAATGGTTTTACACTCTACCTCCAAGCAAATGCGGGTTCACTTCCTCTAAATTCAACATTCCGAATTCCTAACCCATTAGCATAACCCGAACGGGTAGTAAGACGTGGTGCTAAATTATTATTATTAATGAAATAAAGGTTAGGTTAAGTTATTGGTAAGTACCATGATAAAATATTATTATATGCAGTAGTTATAAGTGCTGTGCGGGAATGACTTTTTGACTTGGGGAAATTTTGGGGCAGGGAAATAACAATTTCCCGCAGGAACGGGAAAAAGAATTTTCCACTTTAGGATTATATAACTTGTGTTACAAACTGAGAGTTTCTCTCTGAAAATTATTATGTTTTGTGTGATATTACTAAGTTTTTTGTGTGGCGTACATTTTAATAAAAACGACACAGTAAAACATCAAAATATTCCAAATGACCTGAATAGATATAAGTGAGCCCCATTCTTGCCCATAAGAATAACAAAAACATTTCTTGGCCGAGCCAGTGTGCCCGGTTACCTCATACATTTTAGTTACTTAAGCGCTCACAAAAAACGCTGTTGCACTCCAAAAATATTAGCTATCCAACACTTATTATCCATGGTATAAAAGCAAATGGACACCATTACAAACAATATCCACATAATATACATGTATTTATGCAAATAAGTGTGTTGAAGGTGTATTTCGGGTATACTTTAATATTTAAAAGCCATTTTTATCATTATTTTGCACTAAAAATATGTTTTCATGGCTTGAATCTATTCATAGATAGATATTTTCCTTAATTATATCTAGTGTGGCTATGTTGTTTAATGGCGCTCAGCTATTTTGTAAGGAGTTACAAAATAAGTGACTGAAGTTTCGAGTGTCCAGATGCTTAATGGAAGATATGGTTAGTTAAAATTTAATGAGTTAATAATATTTGTAATGAAAATTAAATACAAACATGATTTTGATGGGCGGTCCTTAGCTGTATATTTTTTTAATATTTTTCCTCGAAAAATCCCAGAAAGTATTTTTTTCCCGCCCGAATTTCGGGATACCGCACAGCCTCTAATAATAGTAGTAGTAGTAGTAATAGTAATCATCATCACTATTATCATTATTATTATTATTATTATTAGTAGTAGTAGTAGTAGTAGTAGTAGTATAAACTATCAACAGAATCTACCCTTTTAAGCATCAACAACACATGACTTAAGTTAGTTTTGATACTGTAATAATTGTTAATAATAAATAATTTTAAATAATTATTATTTTAGTATCATTAGGTTCTCCATATTCTTGTGGCTAGGATGATGGGGTTACTTAATTTATTATTCCTCTTATATACTAGAAACGTGACTTAAATGTAGCGGTTTTTGCGCACCATTCCCCGTTGACATATATTTTGAAGGCTCGAGTTTAGTTAGCAAACAGGTGCTGTAGGAAGATTGTCTTATTACAACAAACACATTTTTATACAGCATTGTGTGAATAAAAAGAGCTGTTTTGTAGTGTTTTGAGTTGTAATCACAGTTTTTCTGGAGTATGTGTTTATGTACTAGTCCTGTAGCCTTTTATAATTTCTGTAACTACTTGACTCAAATTGTGTAAATAGAAAGAAAGCCTGGCTATGTTGATACACTTTTCACTTTGTTCTGAACTACCACTAGGCTGTTCTTGTCTTCAATCTAGTTTGCTGGGTTTGGAGAGACTCATTTTCTAGGGAACAAAATTGAGATTAATTAAACTTAGCCCGGGCAAAACCTATATTCAACTCAAGCACCTCTGTCACTAAGATTATTTTGAAACAATGCGACTTAATTTCTTAACGAAAGCTTTTCTCTTAAAAATATTTCAATACAAAAGCTAGACAGTTAAAATAATTTATGATAATTTCAAAATATCTAAAGTAATAAATCTAGCTTAATAAAAACACACCTATCTTATTATGTTTTGTATTTTTACTATAATAAAATAGATTTTTGAGACTTTAGCCTAGCCAATTGGTTAACACAACAATCTTGGGGTTTAATTAGGTTTATTTTTTTCTCAATACACACGCAATAAGAAATTTAGAAAATATATTTATGTAAAATTGAAAATTAAATAAATTATGATAATTATATCAAGTCCAAAAACGATATAAGCAAAGTACTGACACACTATGCAATTTTTTCACAGATCAGACATTTCAAAGTATTTTACTAAATTACCAGTATGTAGGTGTATTTAAATTTGGTCTGACCTTTGTAATAATAAACATAAGGCCACCTTTGAAAAGTTTTCATGTTTGTTATTCGTTGAAAGTGAAAATATATCTGACCACGTCAATAGTGTTCATTTGCTGGAGTGTAAAAATAAATTTTTATTTAAACAGATATTTTGTTTGAAATTTTATAAGGTTTACAAAATAATATGTTTTATGGTTTATAGTGATCAATTCTAATAAGAAATAAATGGTACGGCGTACCGCACAGACTTTCTCTCTCTTTCTATAAACTCGTAAGATTTCTGAATGGAATAACGTACATTGTATCATCACCACTCCACATAAGAACACGCATAAAATAATTAGGGCTGGGCCGATGCCGATTATTAATCCGATCGGCCGATTATCGCTTAACCGGCGATTCCGATGATTGGTGTTTGAATCTCCGATTATTTATGCCGATTATTCAAAATGTGTGGGTATATTTTAAGTCCTAAAAAAATAATATTTTATCTCTGCTCTCTCGTATGTGATCTTTGAATAATTAGCTTGTTCTTAGCGACTTAGGTTTGAAATAAACAGCACATCCAACATTCCAAACAAAATATATCAAAATAAATATATTTACTATAGGTCTTTTTCCAATTTATGCACGTTATTAGAAATAAAAATACTCACAAGTAACAAATCTAATAATCATAAAATAAAATATTAGCAGATTGGTGTTGTTTTATTTCAATTTGTTAAAGATGCCCAAAAAATGAAACTTCGGACTAATAATCTCACACATGCGCACATTTTGTTTTAAATGGAAACAGTTTTTCTTTTAATGCAAGTACAAAACTTTCCACTGGCAGGGAATTTGTTTCGCTCATATTTCAATATGAATTGAATTAATATATATTAATATTTAAATTTTACATTTTCTTAAATAGTAAATTAAAATAAGTTTTAAAGTATTTCTTAAAAAAAACACGAAAAATAACTTTCGTTGCACATTATGTTATTTATTATTTATTTTATCATATTGAAGTAGAGATGGGCAAAATCATTCTTTTAAATGAACGATTCATTGTATCTGGTTCAGTTCAATGATCCGTTAATTTTGACCTGGTTCACCGTTCATTCGATTTTCTAAAGGTAGTTTTTATTTAAATGTAGTTAAAACAATGTTATTTTTCATTAAGATTATTTAAATTGTTAATAAAAAGAACGAATTACTGTTTAAAAATGGTGATGGCTTTTTATTATACTTTTTTTTAAGAAACCACTTATTTCTATACGATATTAATATTTAATAGTTAAATTATGATGGAATGCTTTGTAGAATCACAAAAACTTATGTTATGATATATCTAAATCACAATTCACAAAAATATTAAGATTGTTAAAAATTGTTTAATATTGAAGCCATATTTTAATAGACATTGGATGTAAAAATTCCTATTTCATCTAAAAACAAAATAGATGTAGGCCTATTCTCCTTGTGTGCAAAAATATGTGTGCCTTGATTATTTTTTATCATTAAAATTAAATTTAAATTTGCTGA
>CABFWO010000878.1:167647-197087 GCA_902155825.1 Timema genevievae
CTTGTCATTCTCTTGTTTTCATGTGGTCAATCTTCAAATATCATCTCTGAGGGAACTGTATGGTTACTATTGGGAAACAGCCTGTCATTCTCTTGTTTTCATGTGGTCAATCTTCTAATATCATCTCTGAGAGAACTGTATGGTTACTATTGGGAAACAGCCTGTCATTCTCTTGTTTTCACGTGGTCAATCTTACCTCAGCACACCACCTTCAGACATAACTGAGAACGAGGATATTTGGCAACAGTTGACTGAGAGAGAGCGTAGATAAAGTTTTTCTCCATAAGACCAGCAGTTCCTTCAAAGATGATATGGAGTGCGTGGGCTTCCGAGTAACCGTATATAATAGATAGCCGTTGTTTGACCCATTTCGGTGGCCGCATAGTTTAAGGTGCATTAGACTAGACTGCCGATGAAGGGGAGATCGAGGTTCGAATCTCGTTCGGGCGTATTGAGGGTCTTTCTTCCTAAATGATTTTCCACTCTCCATCTACGCTAATGCGGGTTCACTTCCTCTATATTCAACCTTCCCCATTCCTAAACCATTAGCGTAATTAGTACTTAAGTGTATAACCCGAACGGGTAGTAAGAAGTGGTGCTAAATAATAATAATAAAATACAATCAATGTTTGTGAATTCTACTGTTCTTCCTATAAGAATAAAACTTTGTAATTATTATGACGAGCTAATCTCTTTAGCATCACATACAAACATGGACAAATCTTACGACTGCTGGAAAACAACACGTTGTAAACACCTTGGGAATATTGCTTTTGATTGACCAGCCCATGAGTGTTGCTCCCCGGATTGACCATAGACACCCTTCTCTCACCTATAAACTATTCCGTCTGATCGGCCTAACTTATAAAAAAAAAACTGTGGATTCTCTACATCTGGTGTGCACATGCATGCGTAGTCATCGTTCGATGCCTTGAACATTGTTCATGAAAGCTCTACTGCCTTCTAGACTTCCCCCTTCACTTATCCACTCCTTGTTTCTTGGGCTAGTTTTGGATTATATATCTACAGGCGTCACCAACTTATTTAATGTATTTCTCTGTTGTTCACTCCGCGAGTTACGAGGAGACTCCTCGACTGCTAGTACTACTTCGAAGATGGTGGGACTGTCACCCCCTACACTCCGCAGATTGAAGAACATTTAATGTAATATTTTCATAAACAAATAATGAATCTATGATCATTTTGTTTGCTCTCTTTCTTGCAAGGGAATTTAATGTAAATATTATAAATGTTCATTAATTCGTAGGAGAGCGATCGCTACAGTTTGTATTGATCACAATCATAAGTTGTTGGATGAACTTTTGAGTCATGTTCACTTGCAGAGCTGTTAGACCCTACAAATGGTTATGTTAATGTAGCAATGAACTTAGGACTAAGATCAACAGACGTGGACTTCTCAGAGATTCCTGGAGTAACTAAGTGACCTAATTAGGTCACATGCTGCTTACATGCTATATTAATTCGCTAATGTTTAACTCATAAGGTCCGCAACTCATGGGGATCAGATATGCATGGAGTGGCTACTCGCTTAGTTTTCTGAATGCTAGTGCCCGGCACCAATCAAATGCTGTTAAGGCTTTAAACCTCGTTGTTGGTGATTTATGTGAGATGTCTGATGAGAGTTAGTCTGAGCTATATGTTGTAATTAACTTATAACCAGGCATTAAGAACAGACCTGATGTTTGCACACTATAGAATCAGGAATCTCAGAAGTCCATATATCTGGAAATACTCATGCTAAGCTCCCGCTTGGTGGAGGATTTAGCTAGTGTTCATGCTCTAAATAAATCATGAGAGAATAGTACATATATAATAAGGTAGCTACCATAACTCCTTAAATACGAGCTTATGTTATTAAATTCCCATTAGTAATATAATCAGTTTGTGCGCCTCATTAATGATGCATGTCTTTAGTCATGCATTTTATGAAGGTTATATATTGTAATGCTGTAACTAATCTCCTTTTGACCTCTTGTTCTGTTTCAAAATAACTTAGTCTGTTTGAATTGTTTCAAGGCCTTTCGTTTTAGAAAGCACTGAGTTTCTATTTAAGACGACATTTGCCGTAGAGAATGTTTTGATATGTAGTTTTGTTCACCACCTAACGTAAATTCTGTTCTGTGTAAAAAATGTATATGCTTTACACAACTAATTGAATTTTGTTAATGTTGGGTTTAAGGGGGCAGATGCCTTCACTACATGAGGTTTACGGTGGAAGTCTGAAAAATATTTACGTCTTATGTAAACACCATCACTTTTTTTAATTATCTTATAAACTTGTATATGCAATCATTTGGTGCTACGCCTGTAGTGTCACACGGTGCATTATCATCCTCTATATATCCAACAGATACTAAACATTTAATCAATTTCACTCTATTATAATTTAACAAAATATTTGCAATAGAAATATTTCAACACATTTTATAATAGAATAAATTTAATTCATAATTGATATTTACTTACCAAAGGTGGTGTGAATTGATGTTTACATTGAGAAGCACATGCCACAAGGTCTTCTGCTTGGTCCAAGATACTGCGTTGGCCATACTCTCCTTGTCCTAGTAGCACAAAAATAACTTAATTGGATATAGTTTAGCTTGTGATTTATAATATATGAATATGTACTGTATTAAATGACAGAGGAACCAGAATAATAATAATATTTAGCACCGCATCTTACTACCCGTTCGGGTTATACGCTTAAATACTAATTACGCTGACGGATTAGGAATTGGGAGGGTTGAATTTAGAGGAAGTGAACCCGCATTTGCGTGGAGGGCGAGTGGAAAACCATTTAGGAAAAACCACCCCCAGTTCACCCGACCGGGATTTGAACCTCGATCTCCCCGTCCTCAGCGGTTGAGCTCAACACGACTAGCGCGTTAGCCAACTACGCCACCGAGGCGGGTAGGAACCAGAATAAAAATTATTAAAGCATCTACAGCATTTCCAATAATTTTGAAATTTAAAATTCATAGACATTTTCAAATTTTGGATTTCCTGATGACCTGTGAGAAGGATGTTTAGCACCTGTCATTCGTAGTGCACACCAATAAGGGTAACAAAGACAACACTAAATAAGATGTTAAAAACCCATTTAAAATTGATTTTGCATACACCCATCAGCTGGAAATTAATTTATAATTTGTAGCCTTCCACATGTGCATCCCACTCAATCAATTTGAGGAAAAAAGTTTTAATTTTGCTTTTTAAACGTGTAATTATTTTACATATTTTAATTCATGAAGTTAATATTAATATGAATGGATTCTGTCTTGGCATAACATTTAAACAGGAAAAACCCAATAAAGCAAATTACCATTAGTTATTTCCTGGTAAAAAAACATATTTCACCTAAGTCTATATGGGGTATGAAAGGAATCTATCCTTTTTTTTATCTTAGTATTTTATTTGACTAACTGTTGTTGGAAACAGTCAAAATCTGTATTTCTTCCTAAGGGGTCGGCCATAAACCATATAACGCTTTTTTATTATCTTTTTAGTCCCCTCCCTCCCCATATGTAACACCATGTAGACATATAGCCTAGCTGCCCCCTACCCCCCTGAACCTGTGTTACACAACTTTGCTCACCAAGAATGAATGTCATTTTTTCATAGGGAAGTTTTGTGATACTAAAGGAGGGATTCAGATTTAATACTTCTTAAAATCCATTTTAAATCCTGATTATAGATTATTTCAGAGAGTATTATTATTTATACTGACATAAAAACGTCGAGCTCTAATTCCTCAGGTTCATGAGGGAAAACCTCTGCTATATTTATTTTATGGATGTCAGGTTTACGATCTGAGTAAGAGCCAGACGGCACTACTATGTGCTGATTAGGATGGCCCTTTTCTGTAGAGGAGCTACATGATGAGTGCCCATGTACGATAAATTATGCTGGGGGAAGACATCTTTCTTAATATTATGCATTTTTTATAGTCATATTATCATCAGATATAGAGCTATTTAAACAATTCTATGCATACTACTTTTCTAAATTATATTTTGGATTAATCTACAATTTTACTTTAGTTAACTTATCAATACCTAGACTCATAATGTTTCGTTCCAACATCGATCCTGGATCCTGGCTTCACTCTCGAAAAAGACTAGATGGCCAATGAAGTGAAGATCGGGTTTCGAATACCTGTCAGGTTTACTCAGAGTGGCTTTTCCTAAATGATTTTATATTATCTCTCCAAGTTAGTGAGGGTAGACTACCTCTAAAACTCTACCTTCCTCATTTCTACTACATTAGATAAATATAATAAAAAATAATTAGAATACTACAGTTTGACTACACCACCCTACAAAATGTAAACTGAAAAGGTGGAATTTTAAAGAAAGTCTACCAGCATTTGCATGGAGGGAGAGCGGGAAACCATTTAGGGAAAGCAACCCTCAGTAGATCTGACTGGTAATCGAATCCCATCTCCCCAACATCGGCCGTCTAGTCTATTGAGAGAATGACATTAAGACAATGCGGCCACCGTAGCGGGTGTATAATAGTTGCATTTATATACATACACACTAGATTTATCAGAAGGGAATAGGTATAGGTTTAAATACACCTACCTATTGAAAATAATTAATGATATTTGAAGTTTTACTTTTCATAACATACTGCTGGTGTGAAGAAATAACACTATTGATGGACTCCTCAAACTTGCCTTGGGATAAATTCTATATTTTTGCTTCTTTCCATGTCACTACAACATCTTTTTGAGACTCTTTCACCATTTTTTTTTCCTGGATATTGCTTTATGTATGCAAGCAATGAACAAGTCTCCTCTTTTTGAAGAAATTATTTTTGTTTTTGTACAAACACAAGCGGTTATTCATGGCCTATGTAAAAGAATGTGCAGTAGGAATCTAAATTATACTCAAACTCAACCATACTTATAAATTAAGGCCGCTTCAACTGACAACTGCTATCCAACTAAAAGCACTTGAGGGAGTCAGTAGATTGGACAAATCTAAACAAGTGCGGTGAGTATAAACATGTCACTGTCATGCGCATGAAAATATGTTTTTTCGAATGTGCTTGGAGTTCGTAGTCTCGGGCAGACAATAACACCTAAGCACATTCGAAATATTAATACATGAAAAGTGCTAAACTTGCATTTTCAACATCACAGATATTCCGAAATTATCTATAAGTTTGTTTATCAAAGGTGAAAACATGAAAAATAATATTATTTTTGAACATTAGAATTTGAGTATAAGATCTGTGTTACTTAACACTTTGATGAAATAAGATAAAAATAAAACTTTAACATTTACAAATTATGCTTAAATACATAGGAGAAAAAGTTTTCATTAATCATGTGATTTAGTAGCTGCATATTAAAATTACATTAAGTAATTTAGATTCATACCTGATTAAAATTCCAAAATAAATTACTGTTACGGCCCGAATATAGCGCAATGTTTTTCTTATAAAAATGTCCTTCCGAAAACTGTACTTTTATTAAACATGCAGCATAACAATTTACACTAAAAAAAGGGCAGATTCCTACTTTGGAATATTTTGTAGGAAGCTGGGATTGTAACAGCCAGCTGGAAGGAAATCATTGTGCATGTCTACTAATAAACTCAAGTTCAAAACAAAGAGAGAGTGTTTCCATCCTTCAGTGTTATTGAAATGGTAATTCAGTAGGTCAGTGTTAGTTGGTGGTATAGAAATTTAGGTTTACAATGTTTCATGTGAGCATAGCTTAAATGTGGCATGATGTATTTTTGAATACCCTGTCTATGTGTGCATGCACTAAGAACACAATATATTTAAATGTACATGCACAGTTTCAAGTTACTGGTTAGTAAGTTGCTTCAAGGTTATTCACAAGGGTAGTTCTTTGTATAATTGTTGTCCCAAACTATATTAGTTTTTGTAATCAATAAAATCATTTTTATATTCACAATTAACATTCTTATTATCTATTAAGATATTCAATAGTTGGTGAACCTGACTCAGTGGCGTAGTTGGCTAACGCACTAGATTCCTGTTGAGCTTGATTGCCTAGGACAGGGAGATCGAGGTTTGAATCTCAGTTGGGTGAACTGGGGATGGTTTTTCCTAAATGTTTTTTCACTCTCCCTCCACCCAAATGCGAGTTAACTTCTTCTAAATTCAATCTTCCCAATTCCTAAGCCATTAGCGTAATTAGTACTTAAGGGTATAACCCGACCGAGTAGTAAGACGCGTTGCTAAACAAAACAAAAAAGTTGGTGTGAGAGAATCTGAACTGTGTTGCCGATATTAAAAACAATCATCCTGGCCAGATCCGCAAGTGGGTGATCATGTTGAAAAGGCAGCTTCCTCAGTGTCTCAAATAAACCAAGGAATGAGAAGAAGCTACGATATGAATTTTAAGTTCAGAGCAATAGGCGAAGCGCAACAAACAATTAACATGCAAGCTGCTAACAGATTTGGTGTTCCCGAAGCTAATATATGACTAAATTTAATTAAATTAAATTAAATTAATTTAATTTAGCACCGCATCTTACTACCTGTTCGGGTTATATGCTTAAGTACTATTTACGATAATGGGTTAGGAATTGGGAAGGTTGAATATTGGGGAAGTGAACCCGCATTTGCATGGAGGGAGAGTGGAAAACCATTTAGGAAAAACACCCCCAGTTCACCTGACCGAGATTCGAACCTCGATCTCCCCGTCCTCGGCAGTTGAGCTCAACACGACTAGCGCGTTAGCTAACTACGCCACCGAGGCGGGTTATATGACTAAAGAATATTAAGAAAGTTTTTGGGAGTGCCTGTGCATAAAGAAAAGCATTCAGAGGGCATGATAAAACTGTGTTAAACTTAAGTTTTTACAAAGAGATATATTCAAGACCTTTTATATTTCATGTAGAACACTTTCAAAATTTTAGGGTTGTATTATGTGCGAGCCCGTATTATATTTGGGCCAATACAGTATTTTGAAGTTATTATGCCACAGTTTTCTTGCAATTATTACTATTTTATGGTTAAACATAAATCTTAAAATATTTTAGGAAATATGTTAGGTTGTCTGAAACATCATAAGCTAGAATAAAAAAAACTAAGGTTTATTTAAATAATTTACTTAATTTATCATTAAAATTGAGTTTCAAACTGAATCAATACACACATGACAGCCTGTAGGTTACACTTACTACTCTTCCACTTTAGTGATTAGTGAGACACTATTCAATGAAAAATATTCAAATCAACTCTGTTGGTACTGACCGATGGTTAAAGTGATTACTTTGTATTATTTACAAAATATTCCTTAATGTAAATTCAACTGTTGGTTGATCCAGAGTCAACATTACAGTTTCATAGGATTTTAATTTTAATTTTACACAAAATATTTGCTAGAGATGACTTAAACGGAAATAGTGTAAGAACATACACTTTGTGACGTGTGTGTTTGGCGGCGGGAGCGGACAACTGTAGCGCTAGGGTCAGGGTTAGTTCAGAGAGAGTTTGCCTGAGCCGAACAGCTGGAAGTTACTCTTGAGTCTCGTTAGAGTCAAGACCACCTAGTATGTGTAAACTAGTCAATCAGTCATCCTCCGCCACGCCCACTCACACGTCACGGGATATTCGTGTGTTTTGTAACTACCAATAAACCACATACTTAAATCAGCATCAACGATTATTATTATTGCTTCTGAAACATATCCCCGGCCTATGGGGGCCGAAAGTGCAACTTGTTCTTTTATTTTTTTCCATGACCTTGTCATTTTTAATGCTATATGTTGGGGATATCCCCATTTGTTTCTGTCTTGCTTAGTATTGCAGGCAAGAGGCAATGTAAACGAATAGTCAGCTTTGTTAGAACTAGAAATTATGAAACAAACAAGGTTGAATGTACTATGTATTCAAATACAAACAACGTAGAAATAAAAGCAATTGATGACTATACAATCAAAATTACTGAATGATCATTCAATAGTTTTCGTAATTAAATGTGTCAATCACTAGTGGCAATGGGTGCCAAGCAAGTTCCCATGTGTTTACACATTACCACAGTAAGAGACATAAGCCGCAATTTTAAAGAGCACTACACAATCATTTCAATATAATTTGAGTATTATAAAGAGTAGAAATTATACTTAAATGGGGGGGGAAAAAATAAAAATTTAAATGTTGACTAAAAGATAATAGAAATTCCATAAAATTGGTTGGAATTTCTATTATTTTCTCCAACATTATTCTTAAACATTAAATTTGGCATCATGACAACCATGAAATGTTTTAGTGAAATGTCCTTAGCCAAGTATTTTTAGCATTGGTGGCCTTAAAAAATGTTTTTCAATACATGAGACATTGTGTATATATTATTTAAAATATGCCTACCTATTTTAAGAATAATTACCTAAGGATAGTTGTAAAAGAGCCTTCGGGTTTCTGGCTGAAACTTTAATCCACACTTTACCACTCTCCGAGACAATATCCACCTTAATCTGTTTCATAGTGCCATCTTTAGTCTTCAGGTAGAAACATTGAAACACTGCGACAACGTTACGGCAGGAAATGAGACAGGAAACCAGTGCTTTAAAGTAATGAAGGTTTGTGCTAGCCAAGTGGTCTGCTTTGATTTCCTTATTTTTTCCTTCATCAAACTGAAAAAATATAAGAAAATTTATTTTAACATACTTTAACTAGACTGATATTTCAGAACACATAATAATTGTAATATTGTTATCTGGCATTCAAAATTCTACAAAATAAGAGATCGAGAAAAATGGTTGATTTTTTTAACAAAGCTCAAATTCTCCCTTTTCTAAAAATTTTAATTTCTAGAAAAGATATAAAACAATTGATTAATTTTTTTTAAATTATGAGTAGCATAAGCTTTTCTTTTTTTAGCAACCCGCCTTACCCGTTCAGGTTATACGCCTATATACTAATTACATAATGGATTAAGGATTAGGAAGTATTAATTTAAAGGAAGTGCACCCGCATTTGCACAGAGGAAGAATGGAAAACCATTTCAGAAAAACCATCCTTGGTGCACCTGACCAAGATTGAACCTCTATCTCCCCATCTTTGGCAGGAGATTAGCGCATTAGACCACGCTGCCACCAAAGCTGGTTGAATGAATAAATAAATAGGCTTGCCTACGAGTCTCCAGTGCGAGGGGTGAAGGTTGGGTGACAGTAGGGGAGAACCACCAATCAAATCAGAAAGGCAGTAGAAGTGAATTTAATAGCTTCAGTTATTTTAGAGGGTCAAGATGGCTTTAATAATTTTTAAGTAAATTAACATAATGAGGAAATAATAAATCATAAGCCAATTCAAAGTGTTGGGGAAAACCACTTCTAAAACTTGAGGTAAGCTCCATAAATGAGGTTTATTTTGCTTACAATCATTTTTCGATGTTTTCAATATATAATTTCTTCAGACTTTTTATTTATTGGACTTCAGTATGTATATAAAAATAATTGTTAGTAGAGGAATATCTTTCTGCAGAATATTTTTATATTACCTTTAAAACTTCTCAGTTTTTTTTTTTTAGTTTATTCAATTGGGGGAAGTACCGGGGAAGGGGAAGGGGTTGGGTGGGGGGGTAAAATCAATGACCTGCATAGGGGTGCAACATATCCTAAATACAGGCCTGGCTATAGTCTTACAAAGCAATGAATAACTCTTGTTAGCCCTATTTCCAATCTATTATTTAATTTTAATTTTTATCACATTGTTTCTTTTATATAAATAAAAGAAGCAAATTTTAGTAAAGAATAACACAATGGTTGCAACTCATTGCATGATAAGCAGGGCTGTGGAGTCGGAATCGTAAGCAATTTTGGGCAGAGTCTGAGTAGGTAAAAATGTACAAACTCAAACTCTGGAATCAAAATAAAAATGTATAATACTATTACTATATATGGTACATATATAATTTCAACTTAATGAATTTTTTATTATTTAGGACCAATGTTTATAATTTTGTTTGACAAATTTATTCAAATATAAATTCACAATGTCAAATAAGCTTCCCTTGAAGTAATCTGTATTGGAGCATTTTACTGCAGTCAATTTATTATTAAACAATATTTATTGGTCATTTCTGAAGGAGTCAAGAGTCGGATAGTAGAAAAATAGGAGTCAGTGTTGGAGACTTGGTGTACCGACTTAACAGACCTTGTGCAAAGCCAAAAGTTTCGGGTTCAATTCCCGTGTCCAGGTGTCATTTTTCAACTAATTTAAATTAAAAATTTGTATCTAAGATTAGTGTTAAAACCAGGTAGGCATCCATCACTGTAGCCTCTATAGCAGTGGTTATTAATAGGCGGCCCATGGTAAATAATTAATCTGAAAATATTTATACTATATATATATATATATATATANNNTATATATATATATATATATATAAAGGTAATTTACCTAACATGGACCAAAGAGACTTAGTTTGAATTAATTTAAGTTCTTCTGAAATTTGAACATGAAAGTAACTTTACGGGCGAGTCAATTTGTAATTTTTGGCCTAAATTTATGACTAGTTATCCAAATTTTAAGAAATTTACAATTTTAATTTTAACTACGTTTGGGTTTACCTACAAAAGTTAATCAAGCTTCTAATATATGAACAATATAAAAAATTGTTACAGGAACAAATTAACAGATGTTCATGTTGAAAACACCCTTAAGATTAGCGCTTTACTCCAGATTTTAAACAGATTGTTGAAGGAAATCGCCCTCATTTTTCTCAAAGGTTTCTTGGAAACTAAAGTATAGTTTGTTTTATAATTTATATTTTGTTAATTTTTCAAATTACGTTTTCCCACCCTCTGACTCGGTCCATGAAAAAAAAAACTGTGGGGCCCACTGAGAAGTAATTGAGAACCACTGCTCTATAGCCACACATGAAATTTTCAGTTTTTGCTAACATTCCAAGGACTTTAAACATGGCAATTTATTGAAAATATAATTATAAAGATAACAAGAGGTCCTATTTAAAAAATATACATATTTTCTAGAAGCACCCATTTGAAAAGACAACTTACAAGTTAGCGGAACTAATATATTAGGGATGTTAAATCATTAAAAATAAAAACCTGATAGATATTTTTGCATCTTTACTGTAATGTGTGTGTGTAACTTACAATGGAAACACCCAAAAAAAAACTTTTATTAGTTTAGGTACTAAACTAAAAATTGTTGAAAACATTGGAACTGGATATCAGTGGCAAGTATTTTCAGAAGTTTTCAATTGCTAAACAAACAAAATTGAATTTGACAGCTTTGTTTTTTTAATATGTAAATTACTTTACCTTAAATAAATTAGCATTATTAACTCAAACAAATATATTTTTTCTTGCATTTTCCAGCGCAGTAATTTTTGCCACCAATTTTACAGACTTTCTGATTTCCAATTAGTCCATAAAATCGAGGGTTTAATGTCTACTTATTTCTAAGCTTAACATAAAAAAATCTCATATATGTGAAACCCACTTTCATTCAACCTTTAGCAGGCCTATAGGCCCACTCGTTTTGTTTTGAAGTTTTAATTTTAAAACATATCTATCATACTTATTTAAGGGTTTAATTTAAAAAAAATAGGGGTCCAAGAACTTTAAAATTTAACGTACCTACCAGTAGCTTGAGTCCTTTTCATTGTATTATTATTATTATTATTATTATTATTATTATTAACTTACTACCGGTTCAGGTTATACACACTTACGCTAATGTGTGATGGTAGGGTGATTGTGAGATGAAATGGAGGACCTACAGTTTAACGTGGAATCCGAACCACGGTGAAGGCCTGGCATTCCCCACATTCACAAGTTGTGATTAATACACGTCTTGTCAGAGGTGGAGGAAGTGTTTGGCAATCAGATAAATCTGTGCCGGTACCGAGGATTGAACCCCGGACCCCAGCACAGAGGTCTGACACCTTACTCCTAGACTACCAAGTCACCTAATACAAGTATAAAACTTCAATCAGGGATGATTAAAAATTGATTACAATATTGATTATGTTTACCTGTCAAAAGTAGTTTTAAGCTCTATTAGGTTATTAAAGTCAAAATTGATACCGGTATTAATTTTAATAATTTGTCAAGTAACCAAATGATTTATAAGTGAAGATGCCAATATTATCTAAATTAACAATGGGTTTTAAAAATGAATTATTACGTACATCAAGTGAAAGCTCAAAAATGACGAGCCTACAAAACTTTCAATCTCAATCTCAAGATTAAATGACGAGCTTAGCTCGAAATCAGAGTACTCGCGGGGACTAGATGTTTCAAAGCTTTTTCAACTAACTTCTTATAATCAGGAGAAACCTTCACCCAGAATTGGTCGAGTCTATATTCTTGGAAGAACGATTTCAATGAACCATCACAAGTCACACCAAAAAGTGCTTCTTGCTCTTCCGCAGATAGAGCTGTGAGTTGTACATCACCACATTCTAAAGGATTCCTTATCCATAAGTTTTCAGGATTTGGTGCATGGAAGTAATCCCTGAAACTAGTCGCTAAATCACGAAGGTGTTCAGTGATGTTATATTCTACCTGTGATAGCAATTTTTCTTCAGTGGACTCCAGAAATGTCTCCAGACCTTGCAGGTTTGTATTTAGTGTGTTCAAGTATGTGAAATAATCTGCTAAGTACTTGGCTACCAAACAAAGCAACGCAAAATTGTTCAACTGATCACATGAAAAATTTGAATCCGTCAGAAAAAGTTGTGTTTATTATGCAACTAAAAGAATTGCTTCAATATTTTCCCCTTGACAGCCAACGCACTTCTTTATAAAGTAGCTGCAAATGTTGGCTTCCCATTTCTTCATACAGTTTTGAGAATATCCTAGAATTCAAAGCTCGAGATTTGATAAAATTAATAATCTTGACAAGTTCATCAACTTGTACAACACCAGCCAATATAATGGCAAGGTCATCTTTAGCTGCTGTCAATCAATCAGATGCAGGTGCGGCAAAGCCATATTTATCTGAAGGCAGAGGGGGAGGGAAAGCTCACCTAGATGCGCAGATCTGCTTTCGCGCATGATGTAGCCATTGAAGCAAATGAACGGTGGGAGATGGCGTATTTTATTTTACTAAGCTGCGGACTTTGCATAGCTGATTCGTCGTTTCTTGGGGTGGTGGAGTAGTAAGATCCTAGCTGCCTTTAAATCAGTCTACGCCAGCCTGTCAGTATTTGTGTTGAGAGACAAATAAATAAAAAGAAAAAAAAATGCTTGAGGAAAAAATAATTAGAAAAGTTTTTATTGTTATATTTTTTAATAAATCTATGTGAAAGTGTGGAATAAAATGCTAGATTTTGATATGTGAATGGTGCCAAAGACCCCCTGGGGTCTGTGGACCACCAATTGTGAACCACTGGTCTAGTGTAAAGAAAAGTTAAATGGATAGCTCTTAATATTGAAATCTGAACTTTTGTATTAATTTTTTTATGTAACTTTTTTTTTAAGTTATTGTGGACTATGACATAATCTAAAATGAAAATTGATGACATGCAGTGAGGATCAAAAACATCAGTATTAGTAAAATACTGTTGTCTTTTTACTTTTAATTCATCAGTTTCAACGCTTGTTTAGCTCAATAATCTTGATACTGCTCGGATGTTAGTAAATTATTTATTTTTGAAAAACTTGTAGCCTATTAAACAGGTATAGAGGTTGTTTGGAAAAAATGTCTTCGAGCCAATGCTAGGCTTACTTTTTATAGTTTTAATTTTAGTGACTAGTTTAAAAAATGTTAAATACAAGTCCATATATCACTAACCACCCCTGAGTGTAGGCCTACTTTTTTTTAAAGAATGTTTTAAAACAAAAATTAACATTCTTGTTTATTTAATGTAAATGTTAAAACAATAAAACAGATTACCATTGAGGGAGGACGCTTTTGGTGACGCTTTAGACCATGCGGCCACCTAAGCAGGTAATAGCCTATTAAAAATAATAAAACCATTTTTTAAAGTTGAGTAGACAAAGAAAAAAATATTTTTACACTAATATGATGCGCGATATTCACATATAAATTAATAATTTCTTAGTAAGGATCCACATCATTCCGTAGCATGCTAGATTAGCAAAGCCAATTAGATTTGAATTTTCTTAAATGTTCATTTGTTATACTAAATATATTAATCTGGGCATATAGTCATTTTTAGTTATAATTATAAGGGCAAGATATTAAAGGGAGAATGTAAAATTACATCCTCCACCGGCTTGCTAGAAATGATTGAAATAAAGCCGCCAAAAACTTGATTGAGATTTGGCTACACTCACGTTTTTGAGAAATTCTATTTCTTTAGCGACTTTAGCCTGGACTTTGAGCATTCCTTTAATATACACATATTTGGAAATTGTATTGATTAGCGTCTCTCCTTCTTCTATCATTTCTTTAATTTTGATATTCATCTTAAAAGAAAATTTATAAACTCTTCGCGTACACAAATTATGGAGTTAACAATAGAGTCATAGATAAATAAAGAATAGTATTCAGTAAAGTTCAGTGAGCTTTAGTTACTATAAAGGTCACTGGTGTGCTGTCAACATTGATCTCTATAAAATAACTGGATGGACATCTGTGGCTCAAATTTTCGAGCTGTCGGCTGCATACCATTTTCGGGTATCTCTTTCTCTCTTACACCCATACAAGGCAATGTGGCATTTTGACATCGTTCATTAATTTGATTGAATATATGAGAAACATCAATATCTGATTAGTTAAATGAAATAAATATGTTAGTAAACGCTTTTCAGAGCATATAAAAGTTCTAAACTGGTTAGTTTGTCTTTGAATAAGTTGATGTTGCCCAATATATACGATGATTATTGAAGGAAGCTCGCTTGTGAGGCTTTATTTCGTACCAGAAACCTACCCTATATTTGTGTTTAATTAGGATAAAAGACCTTCCGTTCTAAATAGACGTTTATCCTACGAAAATATTTATATATATGATAGTATTCTGGTACGAAATAAAGCCTTACAGATTAGGATTATTAGTAAATTCAGGGTTCAGTAGATACCGTACTTCCTATAAGCTTTTAACCTAAATTATCCTTTGAATGTAAGACTTCTACACAAAGTATATAATTCAAACAAATGTAATACAGTTTTTAGCTAACTTGTTTCATTATAGTTATCGGTCTTTGAGCATAATATGGTTTCTGAAAGCAATACAGAAGATATGAGCCAACTTTAAAATAAATTGTAATATAATAATACTTTCTATAACCTAAGAGATAGGTTGAATCTATGGCAACTACACAAAATTTTTCATTCAAACAAATGTAATCAAGTTTTAAGATACCTCATTCATTATATTTATCGAACTTTCAATATAATAGCCTATGGTTTCTGAAACCAATATACAAGCTAGTAACCAACTTTAAATATAAGTGTAGTTTTGGCACACTGTAAACAACATCGATGACCACTACATATTTAAAAATGTTGAAGATTTTATTCATATTTGTACAGTATTACCTGTAAAACTGAATTGAATATCCTTTAATGTAAATGTTTCTTCAGGAAAGTGTGATATAATACTTCACTATTTTCAAACAATAACACTTTTATTCATCAGAGACATGTTTTCGCATAATAACATTGAAAGAAACCGTTAAATCTTTCCCCCCCCCCACAGTGTAGCAGATGATAAACTTGAGTGTAACGCTTTTGCCCTTGACAATGTGTATGTGTATGTCCATCCAGTTATATTATAGAGATCAATGGCTGTCAATTATGTTGTTTTTCAACAAATTTCACGGAAAACCAAATAGCCATCTTGATTACTCAGTAGATATTTTATTTATATACACGTCACTAATATTTATTAAAATCAGTGGTGGCTTGTGATTTCAGAACAGTGAAATTATCTCTCGTTTTAGACAAATAAAACCAACAAATTGGAAAAAAAGAAAAAGTATATACCACTTGTAATCGACAAAACGTCACACTAAATTTTGTTATTCCTAAATACTGAGGGGACAAACCTAACGCTTTATTTTTCCTTAAAACGCGTATGTCAAGCATACAACTGCTATTGTTTGAAAAATTATGTATTTTATCAAATGTTGGAGAAACATTTCTAATAATTTAAATATAAAACATGACAATAATTAACATAATCTCTGTCCTTAACTTTCATAAGAATATAATCATGTAAAACTGTGCAAATAAGAATATGTAGCTGCTGACCATCTTTATTACATTAAGATTATGCTAAAATATTTTCAAAGTTAGTTATTGTCAAGTTCTACCACATCCCCTTTATTGTTACCCTGATCCTTTTCCTCTACTTTATATTATCCTGACCACCCACCTGAAAATGGGCCTTAGGAATAGATAAAGTATCGACAGGAGAAAGGAGATATAGGGAATAACCTTACTCTGAAAATAATAATAAAGTTAGGAGCGTTAGTATGTAATAGCATCACCCATTATTTTCGTAGAGAGTGGTCTGAGTGAAACTCCCTTTCATTATAAATAATAAGCAAGGAAGTAACAATATGAGGGTTGAAGTCTTACATTTTATTTATGATCTGCCATCCTGATGAAGTCATTGTTGGAAGGGACTGAAGCGGACGATACAATCATGTATAGTCAGGCAGAACTCCTAAGTATTCGAAGAAATATTTACCTCCGTCTCGAACGTGATACGACAAGTTATCATATCCT
This sequence comes from Timema genevievae, assembly GCA_902155825.1. Taxonomy (NCBI): domain Eukaryota; kingdom Metazoa; phylum Arthropoda; class Insecta; order Phasmatodea; family Timematidae; genus Timema; species Timema genevievae. The sequence continues at coordinate 184,325 of CABFWO010000878.1, forward strand.
CATTGAGAGTATATTCCTGTTGGCTCGAATCGAACATAATGATGAGTACATGAGACTCTAAAATGAGATGGATCAAGTAATGGTGCTCATTACATAGTATGAAGTTTAAAAATTAGCATACCGGTAGTCTTAATACAATTTCGAGAAGAAATATTAACTTAGTCAAGTTCATATCTTCGTACGGACAAATTACCGGATTCAAGTAGAGTTTAGCTACATGTTGACAACCATAAGAAAGACTTTTATCTGTAGCTGTCGTGTTATTTCTGGTTTGAAGAGCAAATAAATCATAGGGAGGTTTTTTAACGGGGTTTACGTTTTCACCATATAGTAGGGGTGTGTAGAGGCAGGTAGAGGGTAGATCGATGATTCATCTGCTCTTGATGAAATTAGGCAGGTTAATACGATAGATATCGTCAGTTTTGATATGCGTTACAAGACAAGCTTTTTACTTGGCTCAATTCTAGAACGTGTCTTTACAGCAGGAGAGGGTGCTCTTTCAACGAATCCTAGTATGAGACGAAAGGGAATGCATAAGTCAAAGATCACTACTTAATCATGTGCGTGTACTCCTTCCAGTCTCCTCCCTGCGTTTACAAGGTATGACTGTTCTCAGATCAGTATAGATAGATCTTAAGTTAAGTAGAAATACACACATTTCTAAATTGATCAATCTTCATCCCATTGATTTCATAAACATATTTTTTAAATAGGCGAAGTTTACAGTTATTGACAATTCTTGAAGTACTTCCCCAACCTGCATTCAGCTGAAGTTTCCTTTGATATGCAGGCGAGAACTATGAGGTAGTGTGTATAATTGATTTTGCAGAACAGATATCCTGCGTTCGTTCTCATTAGTAATTAATGGTACAGAGATGTATGAAGTTAAGGAATGATACTGGAAACTGGTTAGAGCACCGAGTCGAAGGTGACAAGGTCTCCAACGTTTAGTATGTCGATAGCATCACCCGTTATTTTCGTAGAGAGTGGTCTAAGTGAAACTCCCTTTCATTATAAATAGTAAGCAAGGAAGTAACAAGAATAAATATATATTTTATTAAGTAACAATATAAATAATACAAGGTACAAAACATCGTAGAGTAGTGGTAGACTGATAGCGTCTTATCTTGTAGAAAAATTCCTATGATGAACATAAACGGACGTAAGCCCAACATTTGGTATGGTCAACTATAAAATTAGAATATAGGCTCTAATGTCTGAGCGAAACACTATTAATATCAATGGTTAACCTGTGTAGAGTACAAATGTCATAGGGGCGTTATACAAACTCCGCAAAGGTTCAAGTAAATTAATTAACATCAGAATGATAGTCAGAAATCAAAGGGGACTCTAATAAAAGAAAGTATTATTAACCCTACAAAATGTAGCTATGTGACCATATCTACGTGATGGGATAATCTTCATTGACCTGGTCAGCGTTAGAGAAGGAAATAGCCAGGACATGTCAACAATGCCTAGCAACATGCCATTATGTGGCATATAAATTCCATGACACAGGGAATAAAAGTATGAGTATAATTTATATATATATATATATATATAGTAATAACTTCACACCAACTCGTGACTTTTAAACGATATGAAAATCAACAATTAAAGTTCAATATTTAGGTAACAAATGCCCATCCAGGCCATACTTGGGAACTAAATGAATATTAAACCAACTAACTTTTAATCATGTGGACAATTGCCCTATCTATCAAAATATAATTCACTAAAGACCCTAGGCCTAACTTAAGTGACCCGCCATCTTGTTACGACAATAAAGTTATATCCGGAAATAACTGATAGGTAGGCCTATATTTAAATATTAACATTAAAAACTTTACCTCTAGTGGCAGAAATGTCAATTACTCAGTAAGTTTGAATTTATGAAAATATACAAAGATGTGAAATTTAAGTGTCCTGCCATCTACCATGGCAACTGTTACGTCCGTAACATGGTAAGGAAGCTGGATCAAGAACACGACTGTATTACTTTGATGTTACTGCTAGAGTGACTGGTTGGGTCGGAAAAACTGGCTATCGATAGGATAGTCAGTTAGGATGGGGCATGATGGGAAGCAGTCAATTTATTACGTCACCACCATGCTCGCCACCCTACATGCAATACATTACAGCAACAAGTTAAGTTTAATAGAAATATGTCCGTTAGGTAAACGACGTCACCTTTACATGCGCAAGATGCCGTAGTCTACACGATTGTGCTAACCAGAAAAAATCCTCAAACGTTTGAAACAGAATTCTATTAACTTTCGAGTAAAAGTACCACGAGAGACAAAAATTACAAAAATGAAACTTGGCTCTACACTAGCCAACTACCAGAGAAGTGTACTCCATTCTGGCATTTTAAATTGAATAATTCCAAACAAATAATTTTGAAACAGTGGATTAACTATGCCGAAAAATAATTTAGAGAAAGAGATATATCTGGACCCTAGTAGGAAGTGTCGCTTGCCTCGTCAAAAGGTCACCTACAATGAGTAACCATAATTGCTAAAGGTAAACTTATACAGTAATAACACCAGATCACATTTCCAGAGAGAGATGGAGAGGCAAGGGGGGAAGAAGGAATGAGAGAGTGGAGTTCTGGACGGCATTCAAAACGAACAGAAAATTCTGCCACTCGGTGGAACAAAGTAGGAGGAAAGAGGGGAGGAGGTGTGGGGAAAGGAAACAACAAATCAGAGAGAGGTTTTCGTAGTGACCGTCATAAGTTTATAGGTGTGGTCTTCTTTAGTTGCTTGATGTTGGCTCAGTCTATTAGGAAGTGTATGTGAGGGTGGAGGTGGCGGCCGGTGTGTGGCGTCCAAATGCGTCAGAGGGTAATTGTAACACCATTCAATTGTTTTGTTACTTGTTACTTGTTACCTAAGCCCATCACTGGCACATTTCAGATGTAAGCGTAACGAAATAATTTCGTTCCTAAGATTGACAGTAGCTCCACGTTCGTCGAGTAATCGTACAGAGAGAGTCTTTACTAATTGTTTCGTGACCGGAACGTAGAAGATATTATTTGGAGATTCCGCTATTTTATAGCCTGGAAGTACTGTAATGCTGAATTCATGCAGAGAATGACTCGGTTCCCTATTGAGGGGCACGGGAAAGACTGCGTCTACTTGAATGATGTTCAAAGGTAGGATATTCACATAATTGGTTCGAGATGTGCGTTTTCCACAAGGAAATATGACTGAGTCAAAACCAAGCAGATAGGTGAAATTCATAGGTTGGGTAAAGTCCATATCCTCCATAAATGTGATATGGTTCTTTAAAGTGGCAGTGAGAGTAGCACATCTGCATCTATTTCTCTTCGTTGATATGTCTGATGCCTCCAGGTCTTAAGTGCCTGGAGGGATGCTATACTCCTTCCCTCCACATTAGAATTTCTGAGTACAATCATACATTTTGGTATAAATTTAAATATAATCGGACTATTCAGTCCAATAAACCATTCCTCCTCGCGATTCTCTTCTCTCATTAAGATATGAGTGAAATAGTTATTTGCCAAATTCAACCTGTCATGTTTACTTGGTTAGAACAAAATACTGGCATATTTGTTCTTAGGAACGCTAGATATATATTTCCTAAGAAATACAGTATCATACTCTTGGTATCGAGCTTTATTGTAGATGAGGGATATTCCTATGAGATATTGCATGTGATTGATCGGGGTCTTGAATCACCAAAACTATAAAACTATTTAACCCCAGCCCCGTGTTTTCATACGCCAACCAATGCGTACCCTTAACTCTATCCTTATGAAGATTGATAATGGCATACTCTTTCTTCCTTGGAGAGGTAGTAGGTAAAGCATTTGTAGTTAAAATATCTCTAAAGTATGGAATCTTTAAGGATTTAACATACTTGTACGGATTTGTTCCCGTAAGGGGTCGTATAGGTATAGCTTCAATCGGGTTTTTGAGAATGCGTTGGCCTCAACTGTCCGATTATGCCTTTTAACTTCGCTCAATAGTTCAATATTCGCTTTTGCCCTATTGGCAGTTTTACCGATTCCAGCAATACCTAGGGCACTTATAAGAAGTATAAGTAGATATCCTCTCTTCCTGCTCGTCTTCTTCTTTGTATGAGGACGAGTAGTACTCCGTTTATTCGTTCATTATTGATGACGTCGTCCCTTACTTGTCCTGTTCCAATCCTGACCTTAGCCTCCATAGCATAATTCACAGCCCACGCAGCAACTTTCTCCGAAACGACTCTTTTCCAAGATTTCACAACAGCTTACGATCAGCAGTATGTCTTCATGCAAGAATTTTAACTTGTGAGTATGCAATGATGACATCAAAGGCCTGATCTAAAGTGTTAACACCTGGATCATCTGATTTCAAACGTTTCTCCAACTTTATCCCTGGACCCCAGTAATTATAACCTGGTATACTAACCTCGAAAGGTAACTTATGAATGTGCTTATTCTACAGCCCACTGATTCTCCGTGTCATGATTTGTAGTGAATAGGTTTAAAATAATAGTCATGCTTAATATATACTTGTACTAGTTATCATCCGATTCGGGAAACATATGTATTCTCTACCCGTGCACGATAATGACAATGATTTAGGCAAGGCACTCTCTCAAAAATATGATACGTTGTATCATATGTGAACGGTGAACTTTCAAATTGTGGGAAGACGAATGCTATTATCAGTCTTCTGGAATAATTGAATGGATTAATATTTAAGAACATGTACATCTGCTCCAAGTCATTATATCAGCTCAAGTATCTACCAACGTTTATCTCAAGTAGTCTCACTCGTGAATGGTATGGGCTACTGTACAACTCTGACAGCGATGAGAAATCTTCACCAACCGAGGCTAGAGCTTTATTCACACGTTCGCCGAAAATAGAAAGCAGAATATGCGCAGTAATTCACATACCTTAAGTTGACCCATGATGCATTACAACGCTAACTTAAAACAGCTGATTATAAAAATACTTTATTTTCTAGTGGATAAATATATATTTTAGATCATTCTCCCTATGGATGTTTTCAAATAATAATTCTGTGTGGTGGTGTTTTCATCTTTGATGAAGTATTTAATCAGAGTGATTATTGATATATCTGAATACATATGTATAAATGTAAGCTTAAGTCAAATAAACATGTTGAACGTTACTTGTGTAATTTATATTTGCCAAAGAAAGACTATCCTTATTTTAACCTTGAGTTACAATAGGACCCGCCCCCATGTTAACCTTCGCACGTAACTCTCCTTTTTGATTCATACTACCCGCTCCAAATAGTATCGAAACTAATAAAATTCTTACAATAGTACTCTTCTCTATTGTAGTTCTCGTAGTTTGGTACAATATAATAAACAATTCTGAACAATATGTAACCAATATTATACGATAATAATCTCTCTACAAATAAAACTGTTCATGTACTTACCGAAAATATCTTCTGGGTAGAGCAACCACCAAGACGGGCCAACACCTATAGAATCCTAGTACGGGGAGTTGACCGAGCGAGCTACGATGTTCACAACAGCTGACGTCCACACCAACTTGATCAACGAATAGGCCGGCTTGAATTTGCCTCGACTAGAGGAAGACTGCCTACCTGCCCTCTGATGGGAGAAACGTGAACTACATCCACATCATCAGGGGATTGAAGAAATGGTCTGGAAGTTGGATGGAGCTCTGACAACAAATGGGCTACGTGACTGTAGAAAGCTTCTAGAAGGACGTCACCGACCAAGTGTTCTTTTCCCCCACCTTGCGTCCCTAGCAACGAAAACCCTTTATAAAGTGATGTTCGTGTATTCAAAGATGACTGTTCGATTTCTACGCTTGATGGAGGAGTGCTGTCCTGGACTTGGACAATGTCAGGATAAACTTTCATATTCTACGGACTTAAACTATGGCAAGTTTATATTTTTGACTCTGATTTATATTTAACTTTTAGTGTTAGCCAAGTTAGGCGTCGTAATTTTTCTATTTAATAATTTTTTTTTTACCTGAACATTTATTTTGAAATTAAACTCTATATTTGGTCTGTCGCCACTTGGGCGCTAGAGTCTGTTGTGTTACTTAAACTTTTTTAGATAGCCACAATTATTAGTTGAATTTTGTGTTGGACACGTTAAATATAATTAATTTTGAAATTGTGGTTACTAGTAATTGTTTTGATAATGTTAAGGTAGTCTTTTTGTGGTTTATATTTTTAAGTATGGATTATTGTAACGTAACTTTTCTGACATAAAATTAATCATGAGATTAATTCACACATTAGAATATTTTCAAATCTTTTGCTATGCTTTGCTTCTAGTATTGTATTTTCTTTATATTCACTAGTAAGTGGACGTTTCCTAGTTTTGTGTCGAGATCAGATAGTCCCACGGGAGTTTGAATAAAGTCTGTTAGCCAAACTCTCGTATCTTTTAAAATATCTTATAAATATTTAATATTTATTATTAAAATTTTGAAGTCTGCATTCATTGGTGTGAATCAGGCACTTTAGTAACAATTTAATAAGGCCCATAAGGCTCTTATGTGGATATTATTTGCTATAATTGTTTGTACTTAAATCAACTTTATGGGTTGTTCTGTCTCTTACAAGACTGACCCATTTTATTGTAGGATATGTTACGTGTTATGTAACATTCACTCAGTTTAACTGCGCGAAATAATATATGAAGTTATTGTTTATTTTTTATTTTCAACATAACTCAGTTTGATTTTTGAGACCATATAAAGATTTCTACTCTGCTGTTATTGCTTTGAATAAACCATTCATATTGTTGTTATTAAATCTTGCATATGATTTCCCTTTTTATATGTTCCTTAGCTTACGCCCCCTCTCTTTTATACTATTTGTGGTCGTAAATAAAAGGTAGTAGAGTAGGGTGTAACATTATTTACTAATCTGAATACAACAAACAACAAACAACAAACTAAACTAAAATTTCTCTTTGTATTGGCATTAGAATTTTCATTCTAATTTCTACTTGCTTTTCAAATGCAAATAAAATGTTGAAAAATTAAAATTATTAGATAAATCAGTTTTTTTAAATATGTTTTAAGTTTGAAACTTTGTTTACCTCATGATTGACTCTTATAGAATGTCGCCAAATTTCATCTTTCTAGCTCATCGAGAAAAAAAAAGTTTTTTTTATCCGAAACGCTTTTTTATAATAGGGATGATTTTCTCATTTTTTACACAATTAAAAATAAATTCACAACCAATTATATAATTTTAATGTACACGTTCCCCAGAGGTCGAGCCTATAGCATTTGTAAGTTCGAGCGACGATCCAGTGTACAAATCATTTAAACAAGTAAAATAAAAGATCATCAGGGAAGCCTAATTTGACATACTCATAATATTGGGACCATGTCGCTCGTCCCGACAATCTTATGAAATGTAGTAAAAAGGCCGGCGTGTTAGTAAATCACCTTAAATAATTTGAGGAGAATGGAAGTTTAAAGATCAGTTTAAGTAAAGACATACGAACATTTGAAAAAGGCCAAAAAGCCCGTTTAATCTCAGAACATAAATATGATCAAGTTAAACAAAGTAGATTAATACAACAGCAAGGAATAAGCCTACAGCTTTAAAAAGGCTTATGCACATTAGATCATTTAGGCCTGCGCCTTCATAATAACTTTGTAACAATTAAACGTTAATATGTGCCGTTCAGGCTGTCGTTCTTCCTTCGGGGGAGGTGGCGGTGAACTGTCCAGGCCCAGGTCGCGGAGTCGTTGCTGCAATTTTTTATTTTTTAGACATTTAATATGTGTCCGCCGTGGGTCCTTGAGAGGTAAGGGATTTGTAGTAAGAAAGGTGGTACGGGGGAAGGGGAGGAGAGAGGGATCGTAGCTGATTGGCAGGTTGTGGGGTAATGGGGGGTGGTGATGGATCTGGATAGAGGGAAAAGGCAGGTGTGAGAAGGACTTTAAAAATGTTGTACTGTTCTGCTCGGGTTTTACGATGTTGCCCTCCCTTGCTGCGGCGATACGGTGGAGGAGGGGTCATGAAGAAGGGAGTGGCGGTGAAAGGATGTCTGGCTTTGGGAAGGATTTGGCAGCCCGGATGTTTCTGAGCGCCGGAATAGGAAGGATGGCAGCTCTAATGGTTTTGAGCGCTAGGGTAGGTTGACAGACTACGAAGACTGTTTTTAAGAAAATAAATTTACACATAGACCGATTAGTATATCCGAAGTTCTAGTGCTTTATTACTGGGTTCCATTTTTCCTTATCTTTATCAGTTTGGAGGAGGTTGGGCCCAACCCTCCTCCCAAGCCTTACATATATATAAACTTATAAGAGGGTATATATATATGTTTAGTATAATTATTTTTACTGATCCTATATACATCATTGTCGCATTATTACCGCTGGTTTGTCTTTAGGTCCGTTTTTTGTAAAGTTTTGGGCTTAAACGCTCCCCTTGGCCTGACACTATCTCTTGAGGACATTTGACACTATTGGCGGGCGCACTGGGGGTTCTCGGTGGTTCACTCGGTTTCGGAACGGTCACTAGATTGCCACACAACAAGGCCAATATTTACAATAAATTATAGTAGTAAAACACACTAGACATAACCAGCGCTAGACACAATCTCATTTGCGTGGGTTGAAATGATTACTGTAGCAGACTTTAGTCCGAGTCCAAAACGCACAAGTATGGTTGCAAGCAAATGATTAATATACATTTTATATTGCCAAACAATTTAGGAAAACTGCTAGAATAATAAATGTCCTCTGGTCAGGTCACCAAGCTCGCAAAAAAAAAAAAAAACTCACTACAGACATTTCCAAAACTAAGTCAAATACACAGTTTAATAAATAATTAGAGCTTCTCACGACTCTGATATATAGGGGTACTCTGCACCTAACCGTACAGCATTCAGCAATAACTAAGTGACATCAGCTATCGTTAGCCGTTCCCAAGAAGCGGACAGTTTGTAACAACTGACACATACTAGGAAATTAATTTACTCATAATTAATAAACAATTCTATATAGTAATACCGCTCCATATATTATTATAAGAAACCATATCTAATTTAAACTAACCTTAGGATTAAACATACTAGAGATACTTACTCCCCTTTATAGAACTATAATCAGATATTATCACGTGAAATATTAGCACCAATAGCAATCAAGTTTACAAGACATTTAAATATCAATCATTAGCCCGACTACGGACTTCATATTTAAGCACAAAGAGAATATTAATATCGCGCATAGCCAAAGTTCCCAAAATTTGAATTATTAAAACAATATAAACAATGGGGCCGGAACAGAATTTCCCCTTGAATAATTTTGAAGAATTAGCCATATATATAATTTCATAAAAAATAAATACAAAAATAGCTGAAAATGAATTTTAACTTACATTATTCGTAAGTCCTTACGCCCAGACAAACATCAAAGAGTACATTTCACTTAGGATAACGGGATTATAAGCAATTTAATCTTGGTGGGGAAATATGGTGAGGAGGAAACACATGACACTGATATTTTGATACGTTCATGAGTATCCACTCACAGGCCACTCTCACTGATGCATTCACACCACGTCCTTTGTTTGTTGATCCGCGGTGGGGGGACACAGTTAGGAGGAATTACCACTCTCTTCCCTTTAGTTCATGCACCTGCGCACAGTCTGGAACTAGGGTAGAGCTCTCTAGAGGGGGTTTTACGAAACAGCCACGATACAGTTCAATTGTTTTGTTGTACACTCCATCCAGACGGTCAATATGCTATCTCTTGTGTTGACGTGAGCTGAGCGGGCGAAATCCAACATGGACTGAGGTAAGTTCATGAAAACTATTTGGTGACGGGAATCGGTTGCTACATTGTACTGTTGCAACGGTAAAGTAAAGCAACAAGAAAATATATTAACAACTTTCACATGAACAAATTATTGTGTCCCGGCTGGTCTGTTACTAACTTTAAGTTGAAAGATTAATTGAAAGATTTGCAAGCCTTCTCCTACCGGAGTGACAGCGATCAAGCTTAATTTGTACCATGCTCCCCGGTTACTCAAACTTGATAGAGTGTAAGTTTGAGTAACGAGCAAAGTGCAAAGTATTTAAAGAAAGAAAGTGATCAGCAGGGGAGTCTAATTTGACAAACTCATTATTTGAAGCCCAGGTATCAAAATCAGACGACCTAATTAAAAATATATATCAGGAAAGTTATCCTAATTATATTTAGGAACAAGGTTGCATACGTAAAAAAAATATGTAAAGAATGACATATGAACAGTGACCATAGTCTATATAGCCAGTTTATTGTTATATAAATGTAAGTAGAAAAATGTTAGCATAGTAAATTTAAACCACTGCGAACAATTCATTAAAGAATAATAAAGATAGAAATCCACAATTTAAAAATACGGCCTCGGCCTTCAAAATGACGTCAACAGTAAACAATAGCCCAACCGGCCAATAAGTTACCATAGTAATAATACTCTCGTAATAAAAATCATAAACATCGGTTAACAAATTTAACATAGCTCTACACATAACTATACGCTCTATTCTAACCACGAACAATAACCTAACCTATCTTTCGTTATACCCGTGAGGCGGGAAAGTCCTGAATTGTATCGTAAACTAAATGGACGAAAACATATTAACATACTAAACTCATATCGAGCATCTCAATAGTAACAATCTCCTAATAGAGTTCATCAAAATATAAGGCTCAATACAACGGAATTCTGCACCTCACAATACATACTCTTCTAACAATAAGCAACAACATTGCCCGTCTTCCATAATTCCTGAGAGGCGGGCAGCTCCTAACGTTTATCATAGATATAAATGATGCTAATCATATATAAATACAAAACTCCAAATAGATAATGTATAAAAAAAGATATTAAATTTCCCAAGTCTAGCCAAGCTAACAAACCAATCATTAAATGAATGCATCCCAAAAACGTATTCTTAGCGCTAACTTTTCTAAAAGCAAGCCAAAATGTATTAAATACATCAAATGCCAAGAGGTTTACAATATATAATCAAAATAATGATTACTAGCTCGTTCATGGATTCCATCTTAAGAAAAAGATTAGTCTATTCCAAATAAGCAAGGTTCCCTAGATTTAGATTTAATACCCTAAACATGATTTCAAATTATGTCTTAAGCAAAGTGTTAGACCCTAATAATAATTTCAAATAGAAAAATATAACAAAAATATATATAAGCTGAAAGTAAAAACAAACTTACCTTTATTCGTAAGTTCCTAACACCGCTCCAACATCAAAGGGTGCCTATTACAATCGAGTCTTGTTTTATATGCCACATTTTCTCAGCGGGGAAATAGGATGGGGAGGAATCACATAATGATACAACTTTCACGAATTAATTAAGCGAATTACGAGCAACAATCACTCTGACGCATGCGCCATACGTCTATTGTTTGTAGTTTGTAGGGGACAATAATTGGAACCGCAATTCACTTTCTTCCCCTTAGTTGTCGCACATGCGCAGTCTACAGTTTACACCATTGATCTCTATAATATAATTGGATGGAGATGTTTGGCTGAAATTTTCGAGCTGCTGTCTGCATACTATTGTGTAAAAGAGAAGAAAACTTTCGGGTATCTCTTTCTTTCTTACACCCATACAAGGTAATGTCGCATTATGACACCGTTTAATAATTTGATTGAATATATGTGATACATTATTGTGTGAGTAATTAAATTGAATAAATATGTTAGTAAAAGCTTTGAAGAGCATATCAAAGTTTGAAACTGGCTAGTTTTTCCTTTAAATAAGTTGATATAGCCTAATATATACGATGATTTTTGAAGGAAGCTCGCTTGTAAGGCTTTATCTCGTACCAGAATCCTAACCCTATGGTTGTGTTTAGTTAGGATAAAAGACCTTCCAAAAGGAAATTTCTACTTCCGTTCTAAATGGCCGTTTATTCTAGCAAAATATTATATATATGATAGTATTCTGGTACGAAATAAAGCCTTACAGATTAGGATTATTAGTAAATTCAGGGCTTAGTAGATACCGTACTTCCTAAAAGCTTTTAACCTAAATTATCATTTGAATGTAAGACTTCTACACAAAGTATATAATTAAAACAAATGTAATACAGTTTTTAGCTAACTTGTTTCATTATAGTTATCGAACTTTCAACATAATATGGTTTCTGAAAGATATGAGCACAACTTTAAAAAAAAAGTATTATAATAATACTTTCCACAAGCCTATAACCTAAGTGATAGTTTGAACGTATGGCAACTATACAAAGTTTGTCATTCAAACAAATTTAATAAAGCTTTAAGATACCTTATTCATTATGTTTATCGAACTTTCAATATAATATGGTTTCTGAAACTAATATATAAGCTAATAACTAACTTTAAATGTAAGTGTAGTCGTGGCAGACTGTAAACAACACTGATGATAACTACATATTTAAATATGTTAAAGTTTTGATTCGTATTCGTACATTATTACCTGTAAAACTGAATTGTGTATCCTTGAATGTAAATATTTCTTCAGGAAAGTGTGGTATAATACTACCACATTTTCAAACAATAACACTTTTATTCATCAAATACATGTTTTCGCATAAGGACATTGAAAGAAACCGTTAAATCTTTCCCCCCATTGGTGTAGCAGACGATAAACTTGAGCGTCACGCTTTAGTCCTTGGCAATGTCTATGTGTATGTCCATCCAGTTATATTATAGAGATCAATGGTTTACACTATGAGCACGCCATCCAGGAGGGGATGGGGGGGGG